>CM038142.1:87686285-87907428 GCA_021437245.1 Aegilops speltoides
AGGTGCTACGGGAACGTAGCAAATATAACCATGACGCTTTGTTCCTCAATCAAACACACCCTTGATTCTTCGACAAAAACACATCCTACACACACAAAAATAGTCGAAGGTGTATTCATAGTCTCTCCGCCCGTAGCATGTTTTCGCCACATGTTTTATTTACCTCTTCGATGACCAGAAAGATCAGCGGCACGTAATTGCACAATGGTTGCATATATTCTTGTTTTGATTTGAAGGGAAATTCCTGCCAAAACAGATTTGCAGAGCTTCAGAATTCCTTCAGAAGCAGAGAACTGCAGAACTTCAGAATTCCTTCTTTTGGAGGGGTGCGTTGACCTGATAGCGGCACTCGGCTTCCTTCTTTCCGAAGCCACGAGCCCGACCGCACCGGAGGGACCGAACCCAACCCAACCCAAGCCAGCCCCAAACGCAACACCACCTTCCCTAATTAAAACCATCGCTCTCTCCCTTCGTCCCCATCTCTCCCCCCCTCCCCCCTCCCCCAAACCCTCCTCAGCTCGCCCGCGAGCGCGAGGTCCCGCTCCGAAACGCGACGCACGGCTCGTCCCCGTGCCGGAAAGATCGAACGCGCGTCCCCCTCCGCCGCTCCCCACCCTCCCCGCCCCTCGGTCGTCGGCGGCGGCGCCGGGTCGTCCCCTCCGGGCGCCGCAGATCCCCAAAACCCTAAGCCCTGGCGCGGTAGGGTTTGTCGTCCGCGCGTCCTCCAAGCGGGGCTGGGGCCGCCATGGCGCCCATCAACAGCTCCAACATGGAGATGCACTCGCAGAGGCTCTTCGAGCCCGACCTACGTACGCCCCCGCGTTCCCCTCCCCCCCATGCCTGTTTATCTGTTTTCTTGTATGTGCTGGCCACCGCGTCAATTTTGCAGCCGTGCTTGCGCGACGCGCTCGCGATTTCACCCGGGGGGCGGCGGATCGTATGTAGTTTGCCCGCCCATTGTTTTCTCGCAACCTTTTTTTGTTTGTTTGCAGTTAGACTGTCACTCTCGCAGTCCTGTTTACCTTACTGAATCTCCGCATTCCCCTTCTGGTGCATTAAGTCTGTATCTTCTTTATACGGTGTGGATTAAATTTAATTAGAGGTATATTGCTCCCCAATGTACAATTTTGTAGTGTCAGGTTGCTGCGTGGAACCGAATGAAGCTGCTCCATGTTTTTCTTAATTAATCTAGCATGTAGTTCTCCATCGTAGAATTTTGTCAAACGGCCTGCTCTCCAATTTCCTGTCGAAATTCACCATAAAGGAGTAAAGGACACCTTTTTTTGTTCAATCCCAAGTTGCAAATTTTGAAAGCCATAATACTTTCTCTGGAGTTGCCTAATCGTCCGTTTGACTATTTTGCAGCTGTGCAAGTCCGGCTGCAGCTCGTGATGGAAGTTCGGGACAGCCTGGAGATGACACATACTCCGGATTACCTCAACTTCCTTCGATGCTACTTCAGGGCCTTCTCAGCCATCCTGAGCACCTACACCTCACCACAGGCCACTGAAAACGCTGAGCACAAGCTGCGCAATGTGGTGATCGAGATCCTCAACCGGCTTCCGCACAGTGAGGTGCTGCGACCCTTTGTGCAGGATCTTCTCAAGCTCTCTCTCCGTGTGCTGACACAGGACAATGAGGACAATGCCCTTCTTGCCATTCGGATCGTATTTGACCTTCTCCGCAACTTCCGCCCTACTGTTGAGGCGGAGGTCCAGCCATTTCTTGATTTTGTTGTTGCAATATACCGCAACTTCAAATTTACTGTCAAGCATTTCTTCGATAACCCCAATGCCAGTGCCAATGTCGTTCCTCCCGTGTCCAATCAGCATTTGGACCCCACTGCCGATGGCCCAGGCATGTTGGCAGTGCCAAGTGGTGGACAACTCAATCCAAGCGCACAGTCTTTCAAGATAGTTACCGAGAGCCCTCTTGTGGTGATGTTCCTCTTTCAGTTGTATGCCAAGCTGGTGCAGACAAATATCCCGTTCTTATTGCCACTCATGGTGGAAGCAATTGCTGAGAACGGGCCAGACAAGGTGCCGCCTCACCTGAAGACGCCCTTTGTTGAGTTAAAGGGTGCACAAGTCAAGGTAGGGCTTAGTTCACTATACTTCTGTTGCCTTGCCTGTGGAGTTCTTAACTGATTGATGGTTTGTGCTGCAGACATTGTCGTTCCTGACGTACCTGCTAAAAAGCAACGCAGATTATATAAAGCCATATGAGAACAGTATATGCAGCAGTATTGTGAAATTGCTTGTTACATGCCCCGCAGACTCAGTCTCCATAAGAAAGGTTACTATGACTTGCAAACTCCCTTAGTTAGGTGCTGCATCATGCATTATTTCTAAAACACTTCCATTTATGTAATTCCAGGAGCTGCTAGTTGGGCTGAAGCAAGTTCTCAACACTGAATACAGGCGTGGGCTGTTTCCCTTGATTGACACACTTCTTGATGAAAGGTACATAAACCATTTCACTTCTTGAATGCTCACTACCATATTTTGTTCCATGATTTTTAAATGCGGAGGCAAGATGGTTTACCAAGCGGTGTGCTAGCTAGCTATTGATCTGATGTCATAACTCATGACCACCTGTTTCTTTCGGTGTTTCCTTTCGAAGTTACTTTTAGATGGCTGAATATTTCTAGATATAGTCCAAATAAACAGGGTCACATAAACTCCTTTTCATTGAAGACAAGGATAATTCAAAGCAGTTGGAAACTAAGGAATTATAAAAAATCATCCCTCCCCTTGATTTGGATTGGTTTGAACTCTTCAATTTTAGTTTGTAGAAAATAGCTGTAAAACTGTAAGCAGAGAACTACCATATCCACCGAGCTGTCAATGAGGCACTACGTGTTATGCTGACCTTATCCTTCTTTTCTTATGGTTGCTGTGTTATAACTCAGCTGGGTACATGGTAATCTTATGTCATTTATGCCCTGTTTTGGATATTGGAGCACTTGATTGCTTGCTTTTTTGCGTGTCATGCTTTATTCTTGGTTTCAGACAAGTTTTAACTCTTGATTGCTTGTCTTCCAGGGTTTTGGTTGGCACAGGGCGAGTTTGTATCGAGACATTAAGGCCGCTTGCTTATACCCTTCTTGCAGAGTTGGTGCATTATGTTCGAGGAGACCTTTCCCTTCCGCTGGTTGATCTTATTCTTTAACTCTAGCATGTCAATCTTGTTACGTTAAAATATTTATTTTATTTCACAAGATCACAAATTTGGCACTGCTCAGTCAGAGGGTATGCCTGGCTTATGTCCAAAACATGCGTTACCAACATTTTGGGTATGGCCTAATTTTTGGTCATTGTTTGGATGCTTGCCAATATTTTGACATGCCTTGCTCCTATGCCTATTTTAGTTTTTTTTTTCTTGCCAACATTGGCCAAATCATGGGCACGAGAAACCATGGCCAAAATTTTGGCCAGGTAGAATTTTGGTTTGGTAGACTTGGGCTTATAAAATCAAACACACCCATAATTTCTGCAGTTCCATAGATTTTAGAGGGAGAACTACTATCTTATTTGCTCATTGTAAACACCATCAATATAAAGGCTTAGACAGCTAGTTGTTTCATTGATTATGTGCTTTGTCAGATGTTTCTTCTGCTAGCTGTAACACAGATACAAGTGTCTACGAGAGCAAAGATTAGGTGCTTTGTCAGATGTTTCTTCTGCTAGCTGTAACACAGATACAAGTATCTAATTTTCCTTGTTCAGAAAAGATTATGCAAGTATCTACGAGAGCAGACTTTTGCTTTGTTCTACTATATTCATGACTGAGTTTTGGGGATGTTTATACTAAAGCAGTAACTTCACTTTTGTGCAGTTGTCACGGATCATCTATTTGTTCTCTCGGAATATGCATGATTCTTCGTTAACTCTCGTAATTCATACGACGTCTGCCCGCCTAATGCTTAATCTGGTATGCTTACTATTCTTCCTTTCTTTAGTATAAAAAGTGGCATTTACCAAGGATTTCAAATCATATTGGCTGCTGGAGGCAGGCGTCAGTGGGCTTAACCAGGCCAGCTGGACTTAGGTGGCCGTTTGGAAGGAGTGGAAAGGAGGGGATAAGAGGGGGATAGGGGAGGACGCGAGTGAAGTCACTGCCACCGTCACATCCGTTCCACGATAGTGGAGTAGCAGATCTTTTAAAAAAAAGAATCCTTGAACATAGACCTTGAACTTGGGCTCGATCTCAATCATGGCTTTGCTGGCCTATGATGATGATGTCAGGATACGATGGTTGCCTGCCAACGATCACCTCTATCATCGAGTCTCCTCTCTACCTATTGTTATGTGTTCTGTGGCGGTGGCCTGCTGGGAGATACATACGAAAAAAAGCAAGAGCTATCCCCTAACATCGCCAGATGGTCCAAGCAATCACTCCTGCTACATTTTTGTATTATTTCTTTTCCCATTCCCATTTCTCTTCTCCAAATATGCTTATCCTATATTATGTACTCCCTCCATCCCATAATGTAAGACGTTTTTTGACACTACACTAGTGTCAAAACGTCTTACATTATGGGACTGAGGGAGTACCTTACATTTTACATTAGGTAACCTTGGATGCTATGTCTCCTAACGTCCTACCAAAATGGTATATCTATTAAATAAAGTACTTGGTATCATTTATTGTTTGTATTTGCACTGTCTAACTCTCGCTGAAGATGACCCTATGCACTTAGTTGTCCTGGTGCCCTGGGGTCGCCGTGATTTTCCAGATTGCCGAGATAACTCAAGTGACTTGTACATTACTTTGTTGTTGAGTTTTTCCGTCTGTAATTCAATATTCATGCATTACCATAAAGCTAGACAGTAGTTTTAGTGAAACTACCGTTTGTAAACCGCTATTTTTTCTGGTACCACTCTAGGTCGAGCCCATATATGAAAAAGGTGTTGACCAGCAAAGCATGGATGAAGCACGAGTATTGTTGGTAAGAATTGTTTGTTCATAATGCACACATCAAAGATTACTTTTTTCTTTAACAAATACTCCTGATTGGCCAATCACCAGGGGCGCATATTGGATGCATTTGTTGGGAAATTTAGGACACTGAAGCGCACAATTCCTCAGGTATATGGAAACTTCAGAATCTTTCTTCAATCCATTGGCACATTATATACACATGTCCACATTGGCTAGGTATTGCATTGCAATAATTCAAACTGCAAAACTACAGTACACAGCTATAAGACATAGGCAATATTTTCTAATGCTGCTATGTTCCAAAACAATGGGGCAGTTCTGCTCAGCTGAATCCCTGCAAGGTCTGTATGGAATGGAGTACGAGCTAGCTGTGTGAATTTCTAATGCAAATGTGTGTAGGAATGCGTTGGTAGTCTTGATCCCTCTAATTTTTTGGTATGCAATTTATGTTCCACCCATATTAACTGTCGCTCAAACGAATGTATCTAGCACTGAAATATGGGACGGAGGGAGTACAAGTATACAACTATATACACAACAGAAGATTCATATTATCAGTTTTTCAGTCTTACTCTAGCAGAAATCTACTTTCCATTCGGAATTTCCAAGGCCAGGCCTTGGTGCGTTGCAGTAAAGTAGCTATCATAAGATCTGCTCACTCTGCTAGTTACCGGCATGATATATTCTCCCTGCTGTCATTGCCTATCCACACGATATGTTTCTATTTGGCGGCATGCTTTACTTTGCCTGTTAAATATCCACAAAAGCAGGTGATGAGGTAGGAAAAGCATGGGGAATAATCTTGTCTAGTACTCCTAATTATTAAGGTGATGAGGTAGGAAAAGTAGGGTTGACCTAAGGGCTCTGCTCACTCTGGGTAGGAGATAAGGTTTCTCATGTAGCTTTGTGTGATTGGCTGGGTGCCCTGTCTCGTTTGTATCTACATGTTTTACATATTTCCATCTTGTCCTGCAACAGAACATATCAGTTCTTAAGATTTCTATTATGAACAACAATGAAAGGTAGCTATCATTTACTTCAATTTCAGCTTCTTTATACATGAGAACTGAAAATGTAATGGTAGATTCATGTTGTGCTTACTAATATGTGTATCTCATGATCTACTTTTGAGCCATACTCCCTCCTTTCCGGTTTATAGGGCTTATCTCAAAATTTTAGTTTTTCCATTTTATAAGGCTCAATTTGGTTGTTTCCCATCACATGTTCAGATTTCAAGGTGCATTAAATCATTGCATACAAGTATTAAGAGAAAATTGACCAATGCATGTAATTTATGCATGCATGCATTGCAATTAATGCATTGTTAAATATACTTTTTTGAGGAAAACAAGAGCATTAATTTGGGTCCTTTTGCAAACTCCAAAAAGTATTCCACCACTCACAATCTACCTTGGTTGGTGAGATTTTTGAATTGAGCCTTATAAACCGGAAAGGAGGGAGTAGTACTTAAATTGGCTTTCAAGCACCCATTATTACTGCGTCATTTCCATTTAGTGCTTTATATTATGTTACCTTACTCTTGTTCTCTGTAGTTGCTTGAAGAAGTTGAGGAAGGGAAGGAACGTCCAAATTTGAGAATGAAGCTCGAAGTCCCATTGCAGGTGTGTTTTATGTGATACAGCTGAACCTGATAAACCAAGCAACCATGAAACATAATTAGGTGTGTTTTATGTGATACAGCTGCTGCTTTGTTGTTGTTTATTAAACCATTTTGACATTTATTGCAGACTGTGTTGAATTTGCAACCACCCTTGGAGTATACGAAGGAGGTTAATGATTACAAAAGTCTGATAAGGACACTCGTAATGGGTATGCATTTTGATATACAGTATTCACACCATTCAAAGTTTTTAAGCGATGACATGCATCTTGTGGCTACACGTCTGAACTATCAATTTTCATATTGAACACACCAGGAATGAAGACAATAATTTGGAGTATAACCCATGCTCATTGGCCACGCCCACAGGTATTATGGACTCTGATTTGCTAAATACTCCTTCCGTCCCAAAATGTAACGTCTTACATTTTGGGACGGAGGGAGTAGTAAATTTGGCCGCTTGTCATTTTCTTTGTGCTCTAGTCCTTAAGTTCTTATATCCTATCATGTGTTGTGCAGCAACAGAATCAGCAATCTGCTAATTTGTCAGTTCAACCCTTCAGGGGATTGCGGGAGGATGAGGTACATCACTCTGTCCGAACCTCTTTTCCTCTTGGTTTGATTTGAGTTTTTGTAATAAATCTTGACCATCTATTCTAGGTGCGGAAGACTTCAGGTGTTCTAAAATCTGGTGTTCACTGTTTAGCTCTATTTAAGGAGAAAGATGAAGAGAGGGACATACTGCAATGTTTTTCACAAATGCTAGCTATAATGGAAGCTCGTGATATCATGGATATGTTTTCCTTCTGCATGCCGGACCTCTTTGATTGCATGATAACCAACAACCAGCTTTTACACATATTTTCTTCCCTTCTGCAAGCTCCGAAGGTTCTTCGGCCCTTCACAGATGTATTGATTAATTTCCTTGTTAGCTCGAAGCTTGATGCTCTGAAACAACCAGATTCACCTGCAGCAAAGCTTGTCTTGCAACTTTTCCGCTTCTTGTTTATTGCTGCCGCAAAGGCTCCAGAAAGCTGCGAACGCACTCTTCAGCCACATGTGCCAGTAATAATGGAAGTTTGCATGAAGAGTGCCACTGAAGTTGAGAAACCTCTTGGTTACATGCACCTTCTCCGTAGCATGTTCCGTGCATTGAACAGTGCTAAATTTGATTCGTTGATGCGTGATCTTATTCCATCTCTTCAACCTTGCCTCAATTTGTTACTCTCGATGCTTGATGGGCCAACAACTGCAGATATGCGGGACTTGATTCTGGAGCTTTGCCTGATATTACCTGCCCGTTTGAGTTCGTTGCTACCTCACATTCCTCGTTTGATGAAACCTCTTGTTCTTGCTCTGAAAGGGAATGATGATCTTGTGAGCTTAGCTCTTTGTACACTTGAGTTTTGGATTGATAGCCTTAATCCTGATTTTCTAGAACCTAGCATGGCCAGTTTAATGTCCGAGGTCATTCTTGCTTTATGGTCTCACTTAAGGCCCCTTCCCTACAAATGGGGTACAAAGTCCTTGGAACTTTTAGGTAAGCTAGGCGGTCGAAACAGGCGATTTCTGAAGGAGCCCCTAGCACTTGAATGCAAAGAAAATCCGGAACATGGACTTCGTTTAGTTCTGACTTTTGAGCCTGCAACACCATTTTTAGTTCCTCTGGACAGATGCATACATTTTGCTGTTGGTGCTGTTATGCAAGGTAATGGTATGGAAGCTTTCTACAGGAAACAGGCTCTTCAGTTTATTCGAGTATGCTTGAACTCTTTGTTAAATTTGAGGGAAAATGTACCCGCGGAGGGTGTGAGCTCTGGAGTTCTTGGGCATCTGCTCATTTCTTCATTAGATCCCTCAAGGCGTCGCAACGATGCTTCAGATATGAAGGTTGGTATACTATTTAAGACTCCCCTCAAGTCATCCTGTGTATACTATTGAGCACTAGCATTAAATATTAAATATTAATATGCACTCCCCCCTTTCTCCTCTTGATGTCCTTTAGAATGCATGTCCCTCAAATGGTTGTATCTAGACGTATTTCAATGCTAGATACATACGTTTGAGCGACAATTAATATGGGAAGGAGGGAGTAATAAACTAAAAGCCACTATTAATAATTATCATTTTGAATTAGTAATTTCTACTAAACTAACCTACAAGTGAATGCATCTTCATTCTTCGGATTATACTGGGCCTTTTATCATTGCCAAGTTGGCACATGTGATTTTTGGGTTGCATGCAGTATCTGCACTTCTGATTGTAGCTAACTGCAACTAGGTGTTTAATAAGGTGTCGTCACACTGGCAATGCTATGCATATAGATGTTTTAGATTCCTATTTGCAGATCTGTTGATCACTTAGCCTTAAGTTTTAGTGATCCATGTCCAAAGCAAAATGATTTCATAGATTAGTGGTAATTGATTCTGGACTTGGAACCATAGTTTTTTTTTTGGCCTCTGTGTTCTAGCCATCTTATTGTTTCTTACTGATGCTTCCCTTTATTTTATCTGTTTTTAGGGAGATTTAGGTGTGAAGACAAAGACACAGTTATTGGCAGAAAAATCTGTTTTCAAGGTTTTGCTTGTAGCTATCATCGCCGCTAAAGCTGATACCAGTCTTCAAGATGAGAAGGATGACTTTGTTGTTGATATATGCCGGCATTTTGCTATACTTTTCCATGTTGATTCGTCATCGTCCAATCAATCTGGATTTGGGCAGCCAATTGGTTCGTCCCTCTCATCTAGCATCACCATGGGGTCTAGACCAAGAAGCACCACATCATCTAATCTCCGGGAGTTGGACCCTTTAATATTTTTGGATGCATTAGTTGAAGTTCTATCTAGTGAAAACCGTCAACATGCAAAAGCTGCTCTATCTGCTTTGAATACTTTCGCTGAGACACTAATCTTTCTCGCACGGATGAAACACACTGGTGTGCTAAGAGGAGGCCCAAGCACTCCTATGCTCGTTTCTAGTCCATCTTTGAATCCAGTATATTCTCCTCCCCCGAGTGTGCGGGTTGCCGTGTTTGAGGAACTATTGCCCCGATTATTGCACTGTTGTTATGGTAGCACGTGGCAAGCTCAGATGGGTGGTGTAATAGGCCTTGGAGCATTGGTTGGTAAAGTGTCTGTGGAAACCCTATGTATCTTTCAGGTCAGAGTTGTACGTGGACTTATATATGTTCTTAAGAGGCTTCCAGTGCATGCAAACAAAGAGCAGGAGGAGACAAACCATGTCCTAACACAAGTATTACGGGTAGTAAATAACGCAGATGAAGCAAACAGTGAACCCCGCAGACAAAGTTTCCAGGGAGTTGTTGAGTTTCTTGCTTTTGAGCTGTTTAACCCCAATGCTTCAATTGTTGTGAGAAAGAATGTGCAGGCATGCTTATCACTGCTTGCAAGTAGGACTGGCAGTGAAGTCTCTGAATTGCTCGAGCCTTTGTATCTACCATTGCTTCAGCCTCTGATTTCACGACCTCTGCGTTCGAAGAACGTTGAGCAACAGGTTTCCTTGGATTCCTAACTTTTTACTCATCCAGACTAAACTTTTACAATATCAGTTGATAGATTTCTTTTCTTCTTGTCACAGGTGGGTACTGTTACAGCCCTGAACTTCTGTCTAGCACTAAGACCACCTCTTCTGAAGTTGTCGCCTGAGCTCGTCAATTTTTTGCAAGAAGCACTGCAAATTGCAGAGGCTGATGAAACAGTATGGGTCACCAAGCTGATGAATGCCAAAATAGTCATGACATGGAATAAACTAAGAACTGCATGCATTGAACTGCTCTGTACTGCGATGGCGTGGGGAGATCTGAAAGCTCCAATTCACAGTGAATTGCGGGCAAAGATTATCTCAATGTTTTTCAAGTCTCTGACATGTAGGACAACTGAAATTGTCAATGTTGCCAAGGAGGGACTTCGTCAGGTAACGTTTATCTGCAGTTATGTTTTGTTATATTGACACTTTGCGATGGAAATCAGAATATTTGCTAATTCTTAGCCTTTTGTTTCTTAATCTCTGCTTTACTAATAACTATTTCAACATAAAAAATGTTTTCCATGTGTTATGTTCTCACTTGTAATTGCATTTATAGGTTGTTCAGCAACAGAGGATGCCAAAAGATCTTTTACAGAGTAGCTTAAGGCCCATCTTAGTTAACTTAGCACAGACAAGGAGTCTCACCATGCCATTACTCCAAGGATTGGCCCGTCTGCTTGAATTACTGTCAAATTGGTTCAATGTAACTTTGGGTGCAAAGTTATTGGATCACTTGAAAAAATGGCTGGAGCCAGAGAAGCTTGCCCAGAGTCAAAAATCTTGGAAAACTGGAGATGAACCAAAAATAGCTGCAGGTGACATATTTTGCTATGTTCCTTCATCATGTATTCTATTTCTCTCAAATAGGATATTGTGTGTGGGAAGGATTACATGCCACTCTACATTTATAAACCATATTTTATTGTACAACATTTGGTCACAAGACTTAACTAACTTTGTGAGTTGTGACATATTTTACATGAACCTACTTAGATATAGATGATTATAATCTTCATTGAGAAGTATCCGATTCATTTAAAAATAGTGATCCAATGTGAAGCCATCCTTGTATTGTTTGGCAAAATCGTGTTGCCCTCATTTCTGACTTTTTTTTTTGCTTGGTAGTTTTATATGGTCTTATGTAATGTTTTTTCTTTGCTTGGGCAGCTATGATTGAGCTTTTTCACCTTCTCCCTGCGGCGGCGAGCAAGTTCTTGGATGACCTTGTCACCTTGGTAATAGATTTGGAGAGCGCACTTCCTGAAGACCAATTTTATAGTGAAATCAACAGCCCGTACCGTGCTCCACTCTCCAAGTTTTTGAACCGCTATGCTGTGGAGGCTGTGGACTATTTTCTTGCTCGATTAAGTCATCAAAAGTATTTCAGAAGGTAGACACTTTACCAGATCATGCGTTTATCGATGATGTATGAATAGTACTACTTTGTGCAATAATGGGAAGCTTCAAAAGCACAGTTTAGTACTTCAAAATAACTTGGGTAGATTAATTAACTTCAAAGACTTTTAGCTGGCTTAATCCAGAAGTGATTTTTTGGGTTATTATGGATTCATTTTTACATGTGTTTTCAAAACTGTACTTTACCACTGTACCTTCATAATCCAGAGGGAATTACTTTAGGCATTCTGCAAGTGCAATGCACATTTTTTGCAACATATCTCTGAAATTACACCGACCAGGTGATTGAAATAATAGGCTGGTAAAAAATATTATCCCCCAAATCATTCTTCCATTAGATTGTCGTTATCTTCTGACATCTTGTCCCCTTCAAAGTTATATTGGGAGATATACATATGTGAACAGCCTTTGGTCCTGTGACGTTATCATCTTTGAAATGCACCTCTTGCTCCTATGATTAACACAGGGGTAATTATATTTATCATGTCCAAAAATTGATTAATTCTTCCTTTTTGAAAATACAGGTTTATGTACATAATCTGCTCTGATACTGGGGAATTACGGGATGAACTTGCGAAGTCACCTCAAAAGATACTTGCTAGTGCCTTTTCACAGTTTAACTCTCAGACTGAAGCAGGTGCTGCTCAACTACCATCCTCGGGACCTGGTAATCAGTTGTTGTCCTCGGTAAAGGATGAAGGAGCTGGAGCCACAACCAATAGTTTTACTGTCCAATCTTCATCAAACATGGTTATTGGTTCAGATAGTTATTTCAATGGATTAGAACTTATCTCGACCCTTGTGAAATTGATGCCCGAGTGGCTCCGTGACAACAGGGATGTCTTCGACACATTGCTGCTTGCTTGGAAATCACCTGCAAGAATTGCTCGCCTGCAGAACGAGCAGGAATTGAGTTTACCCCAGGTAGGTGTTTTCACTTTCCACTTACTCCTGATGCCTTTGTACACTGGTCATGTACAACATCTTTGATATTTTGACCGCTGCCTTTCTGGTTTTAACCTTTCTTAATTTTCTGTTTTGTGCATTACTTATATTTTATTTCCTGCATTCTTTGCTTTGCTTCTGTCATCTTTCTGTGTATCAGATCATATTTGGCTATTAAGCTGGACTTTTTTTTCGAATTCTGTATTTTGTTTTCAAATGTTCATTACTTCAGTTTTGGCCTCTCTTTTTGCAACATCAATTTATGCCACAAGAAAAAAAAAATCTGTCGGCAATTTTTGTGCTCCACAGATCCTTCTGAAATGAAACTTCCTAAGCAATTAGTACGATCATATGGATAGTATTTCTGATTTCTGCATTATCTGAATACTCTGCTGCATTGCGGAAATCCATTTTGGCTCCAGGGAGCACATGCTCCTGCGTGTCAAAAATGGATTTTACAAATGTCAATTTTTTTTTTTTTTTTAAAAAGATGTGTTCATTGTCAAACCCAAATGGTACATGCAAATTTCCAGGGGAAAAACTTAAGCATTTTGACCTGTGCAAAAAAACAAAACAAGTCGAACGCCAAATGTTACACTTAATTTTGTTTTTCTCACCGACGAAGCACTGCTATCCCATATGGCATGAAAATTGTCAAGCACACTTGCTACACTAATATGAACATCTACGAAATTTTTCAGAATTTTTGAAATTTATTTACTATTTATTTTGATTTTACTGTTCATTAGGGAGCATATGCTCCCTAGAGCCAAAAATCCGCGCACTGAGCTTATTCACTCCGATGCACATAATTCCTCTTGCACTGAGTGCTCATTCACTCCTATGCACATACTTGCTCATAATTGAAGTTTGGTAGTTGAGTTCCTGTTGCAAGACACTTTACTCCTTTGCAACTTATTAATGCTGGGCATATTGCAGATTTGCACATTCTATCCGGATCTTGTTTTTTTTTTAATATATTTGCTTTCTGACCAGGTGATGGAAAGCAAACGGCTCATAAAATGCTTCCTGAATTACTTAAGGCACGATCGTACTGAAGTTAGTGCACTCTTTGATATGCTATCAATATTCTTGTACCGAAGCCGAATAGATTATAGCTTTCTGAAGGAATTTTATGTCATAGAGGTAACCCCATTTCTTGTTTCTAATTCGTGCAAGTTGTTCGCTTGTATTTTCTGAGTGCTTACCATTTCTTACACATTTACATGTTGCATTTAGGTTGCTGAAGGATATGCTCCAAATTTGAAGAAAACTATCCTGACCCACTTTCTGAACATATTCCAACTAAAACAGTATGGGCAAGATCATTTGGTTGTTGCTATGCAGATACTCATTCTTCCAATGCTAGCTCATTCTTTCCAAAACGGACAAAGTTGGGAAGTTGTTGATCCTTCTATAGTTAAAATTATTGTTGACAAGCTTCTTGATCCTCCGGAAGAGGTGAACTATAGTCCACTCCTTAATACATGCCTGGTCTTTTTCTCTTCATGAGGATAATGGGATTTTTTTTCATGTGTCTAGGTCAGTGCTGAATATGACGAGCCTTTAAGAATAGAACTCCTTCAACTTGCCACATTACTTCTGAAGTATCTTCAGAATGACCTTGTTCACCATCGAAAGGAACTCATAAAGTTTGGCTGGAACCATCTTAAACGTGAAGACAATTCCAGCAAACAGTGGGCCTTTGTGAACGTGTGCCATTTCTTAGAGGCATATCAAGCCCCTGAAAAGATAATTCTACAGGTAGGTTAACATAAATTTCTCCTGTAACAATTGTGCATCGTTATCGTTACCAGCTTATCCAGCAAGCCAGTC
Organism: Aegilops speltoides; assembly: GCA_021437245.1. Taxonomy (NCBI): domain Eukaryota; kingdom Viridiplantae; phylum Streptophyta; class Magnoliopsida; order Poales; family Poaceae; genus Aegilops; species Aegilops speltoides. The sequence continues at coordinate 87,700,594 of CM038142.1, forward strand.
TGACCTGTTATATTGCCCAGGTTTTTATTGCTCTATTACGGACATGCCAACCAGAAAATAAGTTGCTAGTAAAGCAAGCTCTTGATATCCTTATGCCTGCTCTGCCTAGAAGACTCCCTCCTGGGGATACTCGCATGCCAATATGGATCAGATACACGAAGAAAATCCTTGTGGAGGAAGGCCATTCTATTCCCAACATGATTCACATATTCCAGCTTATTGTTCGCCATGCAGAACTGTTCTATAGTTGCAGAGCACATTTTGTTCCCCAGATGGTTAACTCTCTTAGTCGTCTTGGATTACCATACAACACAACTGCTGAAAACCGACGTCTTGCAATCGAACTTGCTGGATTGGTAGTGGCGTGGGAGAGACAGAGGCAGAGTGAAATGAAAGTTGTGCAGGAAAGTGAGAGCCAGAATCAGATTGTTGATATGCTTAGCCCTACTGTTATTGGTGGTGATCCAAAACGCTCTTCAGATGTTCCCATGTTTGCTGATGATCTGAGTAAGAGGGTAAAGGTTGAGCCAGGCTTACAACCTCTTCCTGTGATGTCACCTGGTGGGGCATCCATACCTAATATTGAAACACCAGGATCTTCTGGGCAACCGGATGAGGAATATAAACCCAATGCTGCAATGGAAGAGATGATTATTACTTTCCTTATAAGGGTGATTATCTTTTTTAGTTTTATGCCTTTTGTTTTAAATAACACACTAAGCTGCATCAGTAGATTGTGTGCGTTAAAATGATAATTTTCTTTCAAAATACGTGCATGTTTCTAAGGTATACCTCTTGTTTAGTGGTGTTGTATACTTGCGGCATATAACCTGTGCTTTCTCCCCTTAAGGGGACCTGTGGATTAGCTGGCTCATTGCTCTTTTGTCATATAGCACTATAAACAATCAGCATGTCCACGTCACATTTTGTATTTGGTTTGAAGTAGTGGATACTCATATAAATTCATTGATTTGGAGAATAGGTGTCACTGGTGATTGAACCCAAGGAAAAAGAATCTAGTTCAATGTACAAGCAAGCTCTTGATTTGCTGACACAAGCTTTGGAAGTCTGGCCCAATGCCAATGTTAAATTCAATTATCTCGAGAAGCTGCTTGGGAATCTGACACCCTCCCAGTCAAAGGACCCTGCAACGGCGCTTGCACAGGGTCTTGATGTTATGAACAAAGTCTTGGAAAAACAACCCCGCCTCTTCATTCGGAATAACATCAATCATATTTCTCAAGTAAGTTACTCCAGAATTATCTCTCTTCTCTTGACAAGGTCTTCCTTAGATTCCTATTTTTGAGGGGGTTCTAGACAGATGTTTCTAATCTTTGATATGTTCTGTGAATTCTTGTGCTTAGATACTGGAACCTTGCTTCAATAACAAAATGCTGGATGCTGGAAAGTCCCTTTGTTCCTTGCTAAAGATGGTATTCAGCGCTTTTCCACTTGAAGCGGCTACGACACCGCAGGATATAAAAATGTTGTATCAAAGGGTTCAAGATCTCATTCAGAAGCATCTTGCTGCTGTGACAACTCCACAGATAACACTCGAAGCTAGCAATGCTAACTCTATAATAAGCTTTGCACTGTTCGTCCTCAATGCACTTGCAGAAGTACAAAAGAATTTCATTGATCCATTTATTGCGCTGCTTCTTCGTGTCCTGCAACGTCTTGCACGTGATATGGGATCTTCTGCTGGCAGCCATGCCCGACAAGTATGTTGACTTAATTTTGTTATGTTTTTAAACTTACCTTAGTGCACTAATACGCTAACATATTTTGTTGCAAGCAATCTGCATTTTTGATCTCTTATCCTTGGATCTCACTTATCTTTTACTTGTATGACTGTAGCAAACCTTATTATTGATTAATTATATTTGGTGAACTGAATAAACAGTGACATCAAGATAACTTATCTAGGGTGAAACAAGGTCACTTTAATTTAGTTGTCCAGCAAACTTTGTCGCATCATGTACCCACATAATACCCCCGTCCGGGTTTATTGGCCCCCTTTGTATTTTGTATACGTTGTATGTCACAGAGTTTGACCCAAAAATACAAGGGGGACTAATAAACCCAGGCGGAGCTTAGTACATTTTTTACTAGTTGTCACTCTACCCTTAAATGTCAACGCTGTAGTCCGTTTCAGTCTCAGCTTCCACTTTGTACCTTAGTTTTCTTTTGGTTATTTTTTTCCTATGACCTACAACTTTTTATGTTAGAATTAGAATTACCCATTTAATGACTAAACCTACTATTTGTTATTATTGTTTAACTATGTGGTTTGGTTCCTATTCCATGCACAAATTTTCTGACAAGACTCAGTGAACACTTGTTTGATTAACCTTGGCAATTGACATTGCAATACTTTTAGGGACAGAGGCCTGAAATGGATTCAGCTGTTAGTTCGCGTCCTACTGTGGATTCTACTGTCATATCTAACATGAAGACTGTCCTAAAGCTCATAAGTGAGAGGGTGATGGGCTCTTCTGAGTACAGACGAAATATGGGACAAATACTTCAAACACTTCTTTCAGAGAGAGGCACCGATTCCAGTGTTCTTCTATGCATACTAGACATGATAAAAGCTTGGATTGAGGATGACTACAGACTTGTTTCATCAGCTGGCTCTGTTAGTTCTCTTAACCCAAAAGATATAGTAACTTATCTTCAGAAGTTATCAATGGTTGACAGGAAAAGTTTCTCCTCATCCGCACAAGAAGAATGGGATGCAAAGTATCTGCAGCTTCTTTATTCACTTTGTGGTGATTCTACCAAGTAAGAACATCTCTATGCAGTAAGTTTTTATTAGTAGTTTTTGGTTTCTAATTGATATTTATTTGTTTGTGCAGATATCCATTGGCTTCCAGGCAAGAGTATTTTCATAAGGTTGAGAGACAATACATGCTTGGATTTAGGGCTAAAGATCCAGAAATGAGGAAGCGGTTCTTCAGGCTTTACCATGACTACGTGGGAAAGACGTTATTTGCTAGATTGCAATTTATAATACAGACTCAGGACTGGGAAGCAGTGAGTGATGTTTTCTGGTTGAAGCAAGGCTTGGATCTCATTTTAGCTATATTAGTTGAAAATGAACCAATTTCTCTTGCCTCAAATTCTGCTCGACTTACCCCGCTTACGATAGTGGGTCCAGTTCCAGATCGCATTATCATGCCACAGCAGGTTCCTGATGCTCATGAAAGCTTGGATGGCACTTCCCTGTCATTTGATTCTCTTACGATGAGGCATTCTCAGTTCTTAAATGAAGCAAGCAAGCTTGTGGTAAATACCATTCTAAACTTTCATAGACAGGCTAATCTGGATGGGGCTATGTTTTTATTTAACCCTTTTGCCAGTTTTGCTTGCAAGAAATCTTTGTCTTGAATGTAATCCATGTTAAGAACTAATTCCTTTGTTACCTGTAATTTATGCAGGTGGCAGATGTCATGGCTCCATTGAAAGAACTTGCTTTTGCTGATCCCAATGTTGCTTATCATCTGTGGGTTCTTGTCTTCCCAATTGTTTGGGTTACTTTACAGAAAGATGAACAAGTTGCGCTAGCCAAGCCAATAATTGCACTTCTATCAAAAGACTACCATAAGAGGCAGCAGGGATGCAGGCCTAATGTAGCCCAAGCACTTCTTGAAGGTCTTCATTTGAGCCACCCTCAACCACGCATGCCAAGCGAGCTTATCAAATATATTGGAAAAACTTGCAATGCCTGGCACACTTCAATCGCATTACTTGAGAGTCACATGCTGCTTATGAATGAGGCTAAATGCTCCGAGTCACTGGCCGAGTTATACAGGCTTCTGAATGAAGATGACATGAGGTATGGATTATGGAAGAGAAGATCAATCACTGCAGAAACTAGAGCTGGGCTATCACTTGTCCAGCATGGATATTGGCAGCAGGCGCAAACCCTCTTTTACCAGGCAATGATCAAAGCAACTCAGGGCACATACAATAATACCGTCCCAAAAGCTGAAATGTGTCTGTGGGAAGAACAGTGGTTGTCTTGTGCAACTCAGTTAGGCCAGTGGGAAGTATTGGCTGATTTTGGAAAAGGTGTGGAGAATTATGAGATTCTTTTGGACTGCCTCTGGAAGGCGCCTGACTGGACGTATATGAAGGAGCATGTAATTCCGAAAGCTCAAGTAGAAGAGACACCAAAGTTACGCCTGATTCAAGCATTTTTCACTCTTCATGACAAAGGTACTAATGGTGTTGGAGAAGCTGAGAACCTCGTTAGCAAAGGTGTTGAACTTGCACTAGAACAGTGGTGGCAGTTGCCTGAGATGTCTGTGCAGTCCCGAATGCCTCTGCTGCAGCAGTTTCAGCAGTTGGTTGAAGTGAAAGAATCCTCTAAAATACTTCTTGATATTGCAAATGGGAATAAACCAGCTTCAGGGAACTCCGGTGCCAGTTCAAATCACCAGAATTCATTTGCTGATCTCAAGGATATCCTTGAGACATGGAGACTTAGGACTCCTAATGACTGGGACAATACGACTATTTGGTATGACCTGCTCCAATGGAGGAATGAAATGTACAATTCGGTAATAGATGCGTTCAAGGATTTTGGCCAAACAAATCCTCAACTTCATCATCTTGGTTACCGTGACAAGGCTTGGAATGTGAACAAGCTTGCTCACATCACTCGCAAGCATGGTCTTCCTGATGTTTGTGTTACTATACTTGATAAGATGTATGGGCATGCTACAATGGAAGTCCAGGTGACTGTCTCTACCATTAAAAATTTGTATTACTGCACACTCCTCATCCAATGTCTATTTTACTAGTTTGCGTTCTGATCTGATTGCAGGAAGCATTTGTGAAGATATGCGAACAAGCTAAGGCATACTTAGATATGAAAGGCGAACTAGTCAGTGGTCTTAACTTGATCAATAATACCAATTTGGAATTTTTCCCGGTGAAAAATAAAGCAGAAATATTTCGTCTGAAAGGCGACTTCATGTTGAAAATGAATGACTGCGAGAATGCAAATGTTGCGTATTCAAATGCAATCACCCTTTTTAAGCATTTGCCAAAAGGGTGGATTAGCTGGGGAAATTATTGTGACATGGTATGGATATGATCCTCTTTATTAACAATGCCCGTTCAGTTTACAGATTTGTTGAGTAATTATGATTGTGTGCCTTTTCGCAGATTTTCAAAGAAACACAAGAAGAGGTTTGGCTTGAGTATGCCGCAAGTTGTTTCTTCCAAGGCGTTAAATATGGAGTTTCGAACTCAAGGAGCCATCTAGCTCGAATTCTCTATCTTCTCAGCTTTGATACGCAAAATGAACCAGTCGGAAGGGCTTTAGATAAATATCTTGAGCAGCTGCCCCATTGGGTTTGGCTTTCTTGGATCCCTCAATTGTTGCTATCATTACAGAGAAATGAAGCTCAACACTGCAAATTGGTTTTGCTGAAGATAGCTCAAGTTTATCCACAGGTAAAATAAATGCTTTAACTTTCTTGTTATTGAACTTCTTGGACTAAAAAAAAGCATATTCTTGTCTCTGGATGTACCATATCTGAAAGTTGTTCATGCAGGCCTTGTATTATTGGCTTCGTACATACTTGATGGAGCGGCGTGATGTTGCTACTAAAACTGAAATGGGAAGAAATATGTTGGCTCAGCAGCGCATGCAACAAGCTATGTTGGCAAACAATGCTGCGAATAACAGCAGCGCGGGTGGCAATTTGACTTCTGACAACCAGGTTCATCAGGCCGCCCAGTCAGGTGGTGCTACAGGTTCTCATGAGGGGGGCAACCTCCAAGGACAAGAGGTGGACAGATCTGCTGTTGAAGGTGGTACAAGTACCAGTCATGATCAAGGTCAACAGAGTGCAGAGGGTTCACAAAATGCACTAAGACGTAACAATGGACTTGGCTGGGTCACTTCTGCAGCAAGTGCCTTTGATGCTGCAAAGGATATCATGGAAGCTCTTAGGAGCAAGCATACCAATCTAGCCAACGAACTTGAGGTAAGAAATAACAAAGTAGTTTAATGAGAAGAAGATTATTCATATTGATGTACATATCTCAAAAGCATGGTAGAGGTGATATATTATTTCTAAACCACTAGCTGTTCTCTATAATTATAGAGTAAATAGGTTTGGGCTTTTGCACATTTTTAAGGAAATTTGTTAAACAATGGCACCTTTTAAAATCGGCAGAAAGCTGTGATGCTTATGTACAATAGTTCGTCTATTATGAAGGTTTATAATCTAATGTTATTTCATGCTTGTTTCAGCTTTTACTGTCTGAAATTGGGTCAAGATTTGTTACTCTTCCTGAGGAAAGACTTCTTGCTGTGGTTAATGCACTGCTTCATCGCTGCTACAAGTATCCAACTGCAACCACAGGCGAGGTTCCGCAATCTCTCAAGAAGGAGCTTTCTGGTGTATGCAGGGCTTGCTTTTCACAAGATGCTGTTAACAAACACGTTGATTTTGTTAAGGAGTACAAGCAAGATTTTGAGCGTGACCTTGACCCCGATAGTGCTACTACATTTCCATCAACCCTTGCTGAACTTACTGAGAGATTGAAGCACTGGAAGAATATTCTGCAGAGTAATGTTGAGGACAGATTTCCTGCTGTATTAAAGCTAGAGGAAGAAAGTAAAGTACTTAGGGATTTTCATGTTGTTGACGTAGAACTTCCGGGGCAGTACTTTACAGATCAGGTTGGTCCTAATTCTTTTGAACTATTTCATTCATGATCTGTGTTAGATGAAGATAATGCTCCACATTCTTTTGAAAGTTTTATACTACCCACCAGTTCTTGACTGTACTACTCGCCACACTGGTTATTGTTTGTATTATCTCACTTTGCATTTCTTTTGCAGGAGGTTGCACCTGACCACACTGTCAAGTTGGACAGAGTTGGCCCTGATATACCAATTGTCCGGAGGCATGGTAGTAGCTTTCGGCGCCTGACACTTATTGGTTCTGATGGTTCACAGCGCCATTTTATTGTTCAGACATCATTGACGCCGAATGCTCGGAGTGATGAAAGGATGCTGCAGCTTTTCCGTGTGCTAAACAAAATGTTTGACAAACACAAGGAGTCTAGACGTCGCCATCTTGCTATCCATACCCCGATAATTATTCCTGTTTGGTCTCAGGTGAACTAACCCCCCGGCTCTGCCCTATTCTTTACCTGATAATAATCTGTTATCCTGAACTTTTAGGTTCAAGGTAGCATTTAATGAACATGTCTTGACATTGCAATTTTTGTTATTCAGGTTCGGATGGTAGAGGATGATTTGATGTACAGCACTTTCCTTGAGGTTTATGAAATCAACTGTGCACGGCATAACAGAGAAGCTGATTCACCTATAACAATTTTTAAAGAACAGCTAAATCAAGCCATCTCAGGGCAGGTTTCTCCCGAACAAGTGGTGGAACTGCGATTGCAAGCATACAATGAAATTACTAAAAGTATTGTAAACGATAATATCTTCTCCCAGTACATGCACAAGATTCTGCCAACTGGCAACCACCTTTGGACTTTCAAGAAACAGTTTGCAATCCAAGTGGCTCTGTCCTGCTTCATGTCATACATGTTGCAGATTGGTGGCAGGGCTCCTAACAAAATTCTGTTTGCGAAAAATACTGGGAAGATCTTCCAGACTGACTTCCATCCAGGTATTCTTCTTGATGATCATTAAATCTTTCTTTTCGAGGGACAATAATCAATCTATGTAAATATGGCATGGGGAACTTGATGATCACTCACATTTGATATATATTTTTTTTTTGCAGCTTATGATCCAAATGGATTGATTGAGTTCAATGAGCTAGTTCCATTTAGGCTGACACGCAACATGCAAGCTTTCTTCTCAAATTTTGGCGTTGAAGGTCTCATCGTTTCTGCCATGTGTTCTGCTGCCCAGTCTGTGGTTTCACCTAAAGTGAGTATTTCCACCCACCATAGGTGATTCTTGTAGGGCATATTCTCTAAGACTAAAGAGTAGATAGGATCTTATCTTGGTACCGATTCTGCTTGAAGATTTCATTATAGGGTGCATCTATTTAGTTTTATTGCATGTGCCACATGTTGAGATTGCTACTATTATGATTTTCAGCAAACCCAACACATATGGCATCATCTGGCTATGTTTTTCCGCGATGAGCTGCTATCTTGGTCATGGAGAAGGCCGCTTGGCATTCCGTCTGTTCCAGTTGCCGCTGGAATGATCAACCCATTGGATTTCCAGCAAAAGGTTATACACAATGTGGATCACGTCATCAACCGTATCAAATCCATATCGCCACATTATCTTGCTGATGAGGTATGCAGTTTCTTGAAGATGGTTTTTGCGTTGCCCTTGATCTTTGCAGACAACATTTAAGTTGTGCGATCTCTGACCATACTCTTGGTTTTTCAGGAGGAGAGCACAACAGAACCGCCCCAGTCTGTCCAAAGAGGCGTTACAGAACTGGTGGAGTCGGCGCTGTCTTCGAGGAACCTGTGCATGATGGATCCGACGTGGCACCCGTGGTTCTGAGTGATGCGAATCACATTTTGTAGCCTAATGAGCAAGTAGTGTCTCCCTAGTTAATATCTCCTGTGAATATAACCTTATGTAGCAGAACCGGTCCGCTAGCCTGTATCGTGTTCGTGTAGATAAAGGAGGAAGCTGGGGTTGCAGCTCTGTTTTCCTGCAGGTATTGACATAGTCTGATTTTGTTGGTTTAGCTGGGCAGCATGAATGAACCAACGGTAACATGTCCAATTTCGAAACCGAGACATGACTCCTAGAGAATGAGATTCAACAAATAATTGGTGTGACTTTCGTCATAATTGTGGGAGACGAATCCTGTCTCTTGGATGTTGTACCATGTATTTTCTTTCTTGAAGACTGCCTTTAAAACTTGGGCTGTGCTCCCTTTGCCCGTGTTTGATCCTTTCGTTTTGAGAGAAAGTTTGACCATACATACGTGTAACATATAAAATATAACCATATGTCACAAAAGTGGATGGCTTGTACCCGGGGACCCGGATGGGCATGAGGCTCCTCCCAATGCTCCATCTTGTACAACATCTTCTACAGGTGCTAAGCTTTTCACATAGGCAAAAAATCTGATGTGGCAAGTTATTTAAGAGGAGAGAGATGAGTGTCATTTGATCCTAGGAAGAAACAATGCTAAGCGTGTGAACCTAGGCAAAATATTTAAAGGAAGAAAGCCCACCAATACATGAAGAGCTTTAGTTGTTACTCCCTCTGTCCCATAATATAATAACGCTTTTAACATTAGTGGTGTCAAAAACGCTTTTATATTATGGGACAGAGGGAGTAAATCATTAAATGAAGCAAGCTTAGCAACCATAAACTAAGCACCTATGCATTGGGGGAGTATAGTTGCTAAGCTATTAGCACCCATGCATTGGCAGCAGCCTGATGGGTAGACCTAGGGGTTGCACCTGGGGTCACCGTCATGGAGCGGGGTCTGTACGCCCACGAGCGCCCTGTTCTGCCCCACGTGTGATCCGCCTATAGGCGTATAATTTTTTACTAAATGACCCTGTAAGTGCATCTAGTGCCCCTTAATGATTTTGGTGTATTGAAGACTTTTAAGGGACTGATGCGTTTCTGAGTGTACACAGGTCTATAAGTCTATGAGGAATTTGATATTTACAGAGAAAGTTGACCCCTAAAAATGAAGTTCTTCAACTGAAGACTTTGGATCTCTGAAGACTTTCTGAAGACTTTGAAAGTGAAGAAATTGGTGTGACCTTGAAGACTAGGCAATCATTCGAGGAACATGTAGCGTGAAGACTATTGTTTTCGTAGTTTCATTTTCTCTTTCTTGAGTCATAGGAAACACCGTACTGTTAAAGGGGGTCGAGGAAATACTAAGGAAAAATTTCCATGTGATGCTCAACTCAAAATCCTACACCTACCAATCCCTTCGAGTGAAGCCATTGGAAATGGAAATCTCATACTGATTCATCATGTTCTTGATGTGAGAGACGAAGTTCTTCTGGTCTCTGAGGAATTTGTTCTGACTGAGGAGTTAGGAATTCACCAGTGTGAATTGCCTACACAGTGAGGAACATGATAGCCCTGAGGATTTTGTTAGTCAAAATTCCGACCGTTGCTGTGTTATGCGCCAGCGGTTCCAAAATATCTACCCACCTAACGGTCATATCAGACAAGGGCATTTATGTCTTATCATGTCAGGCTGCTCCCTAGGCTATAAATAGCCGTCCCCCCAACAACCACTGGATGGTTGGCTGCTCCGAAAGAAACTGACACTTGTCAATTAAGAGCATCCCATCCTCCGAGGACTTTGAGCGAAAATCATCAAGTGAGGAAAACCCAAACCAACACCTACAAACCCAAAGTGATTGAGCATCACTGAAGAGATTGATCCTGCGTGGATCTGACGCTTGTTTCCTTTGAAGATTGTGCTTCTTCCAGACAGTTAGGCATCAAGGTCTAGAGCATCCAAGAGGAATTGTGGATCGCCGAGTGGCGAGTTTGTGAAGGTTCGAAGTCACCAAGACTTACCACAGTGATTGGGCGAGTGCTGTGTGACCTTAGCTCAAGGAGAATACGGTGAGGATCTGTGTGTCCGGATGGGTGTCCTCGAGTTTAAATACTCAGCCACTCCAACCAGATGTACAACTGAGACAGCAGTTGGAACTGGTCTACTAAATCATTGTCTTCATCAAGCCTACTGGTTGTATTTCCTCAACTCGTTCATTTCCTCATGTCTGTTGTTGTGTGCCTGTTCATATCTGTTTGAAGACTTTGACTGAAGACTTTCTCAATTTTCTCAGATCAATTTCTTCAGTCTATTCGTCTTCTTTCTTGTGTTATCTTGTGTTTACGCTTTCTGTACTCCGTGCTTGTCTTCATCTCGCCATGATGACTATGCTTGTATTATGTTATGTTTACTTCTGAGTTCTTATTCCGCTGCTAGTAGTTCTTCATTTAGGAATTTCCTCACCAGCAAATTCCTCAGTGAAGAATTCATAAAAATCGCCTATTCACCCCCCCTCTAGTCGATATAACGCACTTTCACACCCTGGGCCGCCTTATATTGCCCACTGACACCTCTCTCCCAAAAAAATTATTTCGTCATCTGACCCCCCCCCTCCCCTCCCCCATTCGCGCTTGCCTGGTAGGCACCACACTTGCACGTTGCCGTGCCGCACGCCAAGGCGCCTTTGAGGCCCCGGTTGTCGGTCAAGCCACTAGCGTGGCACCGGCCTGACGCGCCACATTGTAAGGCGTCACACCTATTAGAATATCTAAATTGCTTGTAATGGCCATAACCGTCGTCTCAGTACATCCACGTTCCATGTTAGATGTTCTTATGTAAGGATGAAACGCCTAAGTGGTAGGCATCTGCACATGAATATGAATACGTCAACTAATATGGCGTGACTAGTCCATGACGCCTTCCTTTTTGGCGTCTGGACGTTGTAAGTACACCCTTGTGTATGGCGTGGCATAACACTGCCAACCTCGTAATAGGAGGGTGCTAGCAAGTGGGAATAGTTTCTTGTATGCCGAACCTCTTTCTGGGTTAATGTTGGCTATATTGCCTTTTTATGTAGGATGGCGTATTGTAACGTAGTCCATTTACATCATGGCGGTGTTCTTAACATCTAGTTTGGCAGCATCGGTGTGCAGTTTGTGAACACCCAAAGCCGTGTGTTATGTTTTCCAAAGGATCCAACTCTTGTTGAACTTGCTGATAAGGTGAGGCAAGTGATGGATGTCGATGGAAGTTTTGTAGTAAGGCTGGAAGGAAGATATGACATCGGCACATGCCCTCGGTCGTTCTGCACCATGACCCCCTTGGCCGAGGATTATTCTTGGGATAACTACAAGGCAATGGTCGGTGAATCTTGCATGAAGATCCTTGTTATATATGCAGTGGTCGAGGCAGGTCAGAACCTGTCATACATAGACCTCAATCGCATGCCTCAAGGCTGTGATGGTCACGGTCATAGGTCAGGCGTAGGTAGCCATAGTGTACCTAGTCATTGTGCCCTTAGTCCAGAGATCTAGGTACCATGACCGACAGTCAGCCGTCGGCACAAGTTAGCACCCCTGTAACACAAGAGTATGTAGAAGCTGAGGAAAATGTGGTTGTGAAAGTGCGTTATATCGACTAGAGGGGGGTGAATAGGCGATTTTTATGAATTCTTCACTGAGGAATTTGCTGGTGAGGAAATTTCTTAGCGAAGAACTACTTGCAGCGGAATAAGTACTCAGAAGTGAGCATAACAGAATACAAACATAGTCATCATGATGAAATGAAGACTAGCACAGAGTACGGAAAGCGTAAACACAGGATAACAAGATGAAGACAAACAGACCGAAGAAATTGAACTGAGGAATTTGTGAAAGTCTTCAGTCAAAGTCTTCAAACACAGATATGAACAACATTCAACACAGTAATGAGGAAATGAAAGAGTTGAGGTGATAGAACCAGTTAGTTGGTGAAGACAATGATTTGGTAAACCAGTTCCAACTGCTGTCTCTCGCTTATACGTCTGTTGGAGCGGCCGAGTATTTAAACTCGAGGACACACATCCGGACACCCGATCTCGAGCCACAACTCAGACACCCAGTCCTCACCGTATTCTCCTTGAACTAAGACCACGCAGGCCTCGTCCAATCACTCGTGGTAAGTCTTGGTGACTTCCAAACCTTCACAGACTTGGTCACTCAACGATCCACAATTCCTCTTGGATGCTCTAGACCTTGACGCCTAACCGTCTGGAAGAAGCACAATCTTCAAAGGTAACAAGAGTCGGATCCACGCAGATCAATTTCTTCATGATGCTCAATCACTTTGGGTTTGTGGGGTTTGGTTTTGGGATTTTCCTCACTCGATGATTTTCGCTCAAAGTCCTCGGAGGATGGGTTGCTCTCGATGACAAGTGTCAAGTTCTCTCGGAGCAGCCAACCAGCTAGTGGTTGTAGGGCCGCTATTTATAGCCTAGGGAGCAGCCCGACATGATAAGACATAAATGCCCTTCAATGATATGACCGTTAGGTGGATAAGATATTTTGGACAGCCAAGCAAGAAGACAAAGAACGGTCGGAAATTTGACTCTCAAATTCCTCGGGGCTATCATGTTCCTCATTTGTGTAGGCAATTCAGACCGGCGAATTCCTAACTCCTCGATTAGAGAAAGTCATCGATGACGGAAGAACTGCGTCTCACATCAAGAATTTGACTAAACTGTATGAGATTTCCAATGGCTTCACTCGAAGGGATTGGTAGGTGTAGGATTTTGAGTTGAGCATCACATGGAAATTTTTCCTTAGTATTTCCTCGACCCCCTTTAACAATACGGTGTTTCCTCTGACTCAAGAAAGAGAAAATGAAACTACGAAAACGAAAGTCTTCACGCTCCATATTCTTCAAGTGAATACCAAGTCTTCAAGGTCACACCATTTTCTTCACTTTCAAAGTCTTCAGAAAGTCTTCGGAATATCAAAGTCTTCAGTCGAAGAACTTCATTTTTAGGGGTCGACTTTCTCTGTAAATATCAAACTCCTCATAGACTTATAAACCTGTGTACACTCACAAACGCATCAGTTACTTAACCTATAAGTCTTCAATACACCAAAATCACTAAGGGGCACTAGATGCACTTACAATCTCCCCTTTTTGGTGATTGATGACAACATAGGTTAAGTTTTCAACGGGGATAAACATATGAAGTGTAAATACTGATATTGAGGAATTTGATTGCAAGATATAGAAGAACTCCCCTAATATGTGCATAGTGAGGAATTTGCTTTTGAGGCAATGCACATTTGAAGAATTGAATCATGGAGATCTCCCCTATATCTTGTAATTCATACACGCATTTGATATATAATATGAAGAATTTGAAATGCATGATGAAATATGGTGCTGATGAGATTCACATCGTGCAATAATATTAACGAGGAATAAGCATGCAGAATAGCACATCAAAAGTATCAGAGCTCAGTGCATCAAAAGCATCAGAGCATGCCCAAAAGTATCAAGGCACCATCGGATTTAAGATTACAACTCGATCCAATAAGAAGTTTCGGAAGAACGAGAGTTGTAACTTAATAAAACGCCCATAATATAAACCCGCTTGAAGACTAACTCAGATTTCTCCCCCTTTGTCATCAAATGACCAAAAGGATCGGCGAGGACTAACACCTCAAGAATTTCAAGTTGATGGAGGCGCCCGGCGTTATCGGGTTGTTTGTTGAAGTAGGGCTGCCGCATGTCGTTCAAATCTTCATGTTCATCGGTTTCACGCGATGAAGAATAAGAGCTAGCCACGGATCGGGAACTTTGACTCTCTTGAATTTCTTGGAGGTGGTGCGGACCGGTCAAATGCTTCACAGAGACCCATAGTCTTTAGTTCTTCCGCGGAATATACAAGAGTGAGAACAGCCCAGTGCGGTTGGGGTTTCATGAAGGTGATACTGATTTTCTTCACCGCATTATGTGTTGAGGTCATGTTGTGAAGAATTGCAGCAAATTGACGCTTCACCCATTTGTGATTGCGATCAACCTTCCGATGAAGGCGAGGAGTAACTCACGGTCGATCATCACCACAGGTCTTTGTGGCTTGAGGAGTTTGCTTAGCTGAGGTATTTGCGGCGGTGTCATGTGTTGCGAAATCGTCATTGGTGGAGTAAGATGTAGCTAGACGGAATTGACAATCCAATGGGCGAGTGCCTTCATCGATCACAGCAGCTGCCTTGCCCTTATCATCAGATGATGAAACTGGTCGCTTGAGGACTTCAATGGGCGGCAAGTAGCTACCATGGTTCAGAGTGTCAGCCTTGTAATTCAGTGAAGATCTTGCCCTTATGAATCTCATAATCCAAGGCGCATAGGGCTTCAGCTCAAAAGGTGACATTGCAACATTAGCCAGAGTCCTCATGAAGAAATCATGAAAGTTGATGGGAACGCCATGAATGATGTTGAAAAGCATGTTCTTCATGATGCCAACGACATCTTCATCATTTGAGTCGTGGCCTTTGATAGGACTCATTGTCTTCGTTAGGATTCGATAGACAGTCCGAGGCACATACATCAATTCCTTGACGAGGAATTTGGTTGAGGGCCTGCCACGCTTCAAAGGCTTCATGAGCACTTGCATATAATGATCGGTCAGTTCGCGGTCATTGTAGATGCAACGTGCACTGTCATGGGGAGGATCAAGAGGAAGGACACGAAGCAATTCAGTTGCTGGTGCCTTGTAGTGAGTGTTTTTAGTCATCCAATCCAGCACCCATGAATTGACATCTTCAGCATCTCCGGTGATATGCAAAGTGGCATAGAATTGAAGAATGATTTCTTCATTCCAATCACAGATATCAGTGCAGAAGTTCACTAGTCCTGCATCGTGAATAACTCTGAGGACTGGCTCGAAGCACGGCAGAGATTCCATATCCACATGAGGAATATGCTCATGATCGAAGATTTTGTCCTTGTCAAAAAGCACTGAGGAATAGAAATTTGCTTGAGTAGCAGTCCAGAAACGTCTTTTCCTTATGCGAGCAGAGTCATATGGATTGTAGTCAGTGAAGAACACATGCTCAGAAAAGAAGTCTTCAGCCTTGAATTTTTGCTTGCTCGAGAACGGATTCTTGGTTTGGGCGGAGAGAGTGTCGATGATTTGCAAAGACAACCTCGTGAATCGCGATCTCGGTGCTTGGTGAGGAATTTCTGTTCCTCTTCTTGTGCAGTTTGGGGATCGTGAAGAGTTCTTGACACTAGCGGCTGGAATTTCTTCATGAGCAGACGATGTGGGATGAGTTTCTTGAGCCCATTTGAGCAGTTGTAGCCGGGGGCGAGGAATTTGTTGAATAGGAGTGAAGAGAGGAGTATTTGGATCTTGACTTTCCCAAAAGTCATCGTTCATCACTGGTGTAGTGCATCCAATATCCACGTCTTCATCTTCTTTTCAATTTCCTCAACACCAGCCTCTTCACCGTGAACCGAGGCATGGGTGAGAAGCGATCGGCGTTGAAGGAATGCTTCCACTTCAATTTCTTCATCAAACTGTTACGAGGTAGCAATGAATGATTTTCTTCATCGATCCGCTTGGGATCTTGTAGTCTTCTCCATAAGGAACAATTTCCTTAGACGACATGGAGGAAATGGGAACGACATCAATAGGATTTTCAAGCGAGCTGGTCATTTGCTTCATTTTCTTCGCAGCCGAAGAATTTGACGCAGCCGATGCCTTCCTTTTCTTCACTGCAGCTCGCTCTGCAGCCTTGGTCTTCTTCACTTCATAAGCAGAAGGAAGAATTGGAGTTGGTGTTGGTGCAGAAGGAGCTGAGGACTGTGTTCAGTTTCTTCAGCGCAAGCAGTGTAGTTGCCCTGATCTCTTCAGTTTCTTCAGGCGCACCACTAGTGGATGCCCTGGGAATTTCTTCAGCGGCTGGAATTGAGTCATCAGCCCTGGAACTTGTATTCTCAGATTGAGCCTTGAGAAGTTCTTCAGGTGATAGTCTGATAATGTTCTTCTTCAGAAGCTTCTCCTTTCTGGCTTGTGCTCTCTTTATCTCACGAGCCTTTTCAAATTTCCATTTCTCTTCAGAGATGAAATGGGTCAGCATATGACTTTGACCAGGAGTCAGAGGTACATCAGGCATTGGAGTGTTTGGATCCTGATGCCATAAGTCGATGAAGTCAAGGATCTTCTTCGGATCCAAAAGCAGAGGCACAGTTGTTCCTTTAGCTCTAGCGGCCTTTGCTAGTCTGTCTCTGATGATTTCTGCAAGTTCTTCATCAGAAGCATCGTCATCAGAGGGTACTTGAAAAGCAACCTGTTTCTTTCTGTTGCTTTTGTCTTCAGCAGAGTGGGGCCTGATGAGGACATTGGTGCAGCTGAGGAACTTGCTGAGACACCAGAAGCAATCGAGAAACCCTGAGTCCTTTGACATGTAGCGGATGCACAGGAGTTGAGGACTTGGAGGAGTTCTTGAGGACTTTGGTGGTGCAGCAGATGGTCGAGGAATTTTCCATGAGGGCGCGGAGAGAACTGGGCCGTGAGGCGCTAATGGTGAAGCACTTGGCTTGCGAGCGAGGCTTCTTGGCATTGATTTCCTCGGCTTGACCGAGGTCTCAGCAACAGCAGCAGCAGAATCCTCATTGAATTTCCTCACCGCTCCTTGGCTTGTCTTGCCGCTTTGCTTGCGCCTAGACCATTCTTGAGAAAGTCCTCACCACGCTTGATGCTGGTGGGATCGTGACTTGGCCAGGTGCCAATGGAGCTCTTGGGCATGGAGGGTTTAAGGCGAATTTCTTCATGTACTTTGGAGTAACATAGCGATATTCCCTCCATTCTCGTGCCCATCTTCGTTCTATCCTCTGAATGCGCACTTTGCGCTGATTCTTGTTTTCTTTGCCAAACTTGGCTTCATCAGGTGTGCAATAATCCTTGTATATTTCATCAGGGATCTCAAAAGCAGTCATGACCTCCGGTTTCTTTCCTCCCTTCTGCGGTCTCTTGCCTTCGCCATTTTCTTGGATGAGGAATTTGAACAATAGAACACTCAAGAAGTATGCAGTTTTTCTTCGAGGAACGCTGCAAATGAGTTAAGTTGATGAGAACCTAGTGATTCAGCAGCGGACATGAGTACTGTGAGCAGAGTGTAGGTGCGAGGAATTTGGAGAGGTCATATCGTTCTCGGAAGATTTTTCGAAAAGACAAGTTTTGAGGAATTTGACCAGTTGAGCCTTGAGGAATTTCACTAAGCGTTCTTGTCTTAGGTTCCAGAGTTGTACAGATCGAAAATCCGCACAATTGAGGAATCTTGAAGAAATGAGTGCTTAGAGAGATGAATCAAGAGCATACAGTGTGTGAGGTGTTCATATGTGAAGATTTGAAGAATAAAACACCTTTGAAGATTTTCAGAAAAGTTTGAGAATCAAAGCGAGTAATAAAAGTGACTTTTAATTACCCGAACTTAAGAACACGACGAACAGAGATGAACCATGGTGAAGTTCGTCAAGTTAGATCTCCCACGCCCTAACTTGGCAGAGGGAGACAGCTACGGCGGCGGCGGAGTGAAGATTTCCGCAGCCGGCACGAGTACGACGGCGACGAGGTCGAGGCAGTGAAGCTCTTAGTCACCGACGGCGATGGAGTAGCGGCGGCGCTAGGGTTTGAGGAGAGCTCGAGCGAGAGACAGCGACCGAGCGGAGTAAATGAAGTAAGGAAGGGAGAGGGGTATTTATAGCCACGGTAAAAACTGTTCGCCCGAAGATTTTGGGACGAACATGCCCCTGCCCTTTCTTCTTCACGCGACATGTGTCACCCACGTACTGTGCAGATGAGATCGTGTAAGATCGTGGGTGAATATAATAATGCATCGTGGGATGCGGAACGGTTTGAGCGGTAAAACCGAAAATCTGGATAAGATTTGTTTTAAAGTTTCGTTCGCAATGTCTTCAGCTGACAGGACACAGTGAAGACTTTGAACGAGTTTCAATCAGAACGCACATGAAGAATTTGTGAATAGATTGGGTTGAGTATAGCATAGAGGGGGAAGGGTCCGGTCACATTCACTTAGCAGAAATCACAACTTGAAGAAATAGCAATAAGTGAATGTTGTAGAGGACATAAACTCACATACATATATATAGCCAATGAAGAAAAACGACGGAGATAGTGAAGATTTTGCAAAGTTGAAGAATTTGAAAGATTGAAGAATTTCAAAAATGAGGAAAAACTCAAATTGAAGATTTTCAACTTTTGTGGTGGCGTGACCCACCATATAAGAATGATGATTTCAGACACCGCGTACAATTGTCGTAGGGTTCTGAGAATCAAATTCTTCATTAATTTCTTCACACTTAGAGTGTTATTCTTCATTGATTGAAGAAAAACGTTTCTTCATGTGTTGCACATCTAAGTCATCAATTCTGCATAAGGGTTAGGATGTGTGTCCTTTTCAAAGAACATTCGAAGATTCTAAGATATTTAGCTCACACCGCAACTTGCTAAACCTCTTCTCATCCAAGGGCTTAGTGAAGATATCAGCTAGCTGTTCTTCAGTCTTCACATGCTCAATGGAGATGTCGCCCTTCAACACATGATCACGAAGAAAATGATGACGAATCTGGATGTGCTTAGTCTTCGAGTGCTGAACTGGGTCGTGAGCAATTTTGATGGCACTCTCATTGTCGCAGAGGAGAGGCACATTCTTCATGTTGACGCCATAGTCCTTGAGGGTTTGCATCATCCAAAGCAGTTGAGCACAGCATGAGCCAGCAGCAATGTATTCGCTTCAGCGATGAGAGCGGTGATACACATTCTGCTTTCTTCGAGGACCAACGGACCAAAGATCGTCCGAGGAAATGACAAGTGCGGATGTTGACTTGCGGTCCACACGATCACCAAAGATAGTCGAGTCGAATATCAATGAGATCAAAAGCGAGCCCTTGGGGTACCATAATCCTAGTGTTGGTGTGTGAGCTAGATATCGAAGAATATGCTTCACAGCCTTATGGTGTGATTCCTTGGTGCAGCTTGAAATCGGGCACACATGCAAACACTAAGCATTATATCTGCCTAGATGCACATAAGTACAATAAAGAACCACTCATGGAGCGGTATACCTTGTGATCAAGTCAATACCATTTTCATCGATGCATAGATGGCCATTTGTGGGCATAGGAATTTTGACGCCTTTGCAATCTTGCATGCGAATTTCCTCAAGACATCTTTGAGGTATTTCTCTGAGATATGAATATGCCATTCTTCTTGATTTAATTTGAAGACCTAAGAAGAATTTCAACTCTCCCATCATAGACATTTGATATTCTTCACTCATCATATAGGCAAATTCATCACTATAACGTTGGTTAGTACAGCCAAAGATAATATCATCACCATATATTTGGCACACAAACAGTTCACCATCATATGATTTAGTAAAGAGAGTAGGGTCGAGTGAACCGGGTGTGAAGCCATTCTTCACGAAGAATTCCTTCAATGTATCATACCACGCCGAGGGGCTTGCTTGAGGCCATAGAGGGCCTTATTGAGTCTGAAGACTTTGTCAGGATTCTTGGGATCTTCAAAACCTGGGGGTTGAGCAACATATACTTCTTCCTCAAGCTTACCATTGAGGAATGCACTTTTCACATCCATTTGATATAAGATGATATCATGATGGTTAGCATAGGCAAGTAAAATCTGAATAGCCTCAAGTCTAGCAACAGTGCAAAAGTTTCATCGAAATCAATTCCTTCAACTCGTGTGTAGCCTTGAGCTACTAGTCGTGTCTTATTCCTCACCACAAGGCCATTTTCATCTTGCTTGTCATGCGGTAGATCCACTTTGTGCCAATGATATTATGCTTGCGAGGATCCAGGCGATTGACCAATTCCTGGACATTGTTCAGATTCGAACTGATGTAATTCTTCTTGCATAGCCTGAATCCACTCCGGCTCCAGAAATGCTTCATCTACCTTAGTGGGCTCTGTGATAGAGACAAAAGCATAGTGCCCACAAAAGTTAGATAAATGTGATGCTTTTGAGTGGGTGAGAGGACGTGGTGCGCTAATGTCATCGATGATCTTCTCCACTTGCACTTCTTTTGCAACGCGTGGATGAGTTGGTTGTCGCTGAGGATTTTGATCAGCATTTTCTTCAGCACCATTTTCCTCATCTTGTTCTTCAGTGCATCACTCGGCGTTCTTCACGAACAGGAATGGATTCTTCATGATTCTTGATGGGAATGACATCCTCGGTTGCCTTGAGCTTGATAGCATCCTCGGTGTTGGTTCATCTAACACGAAGGTAGGTGCTCTCTTTGCGAGCCATTAGTTTCATCGAACCGCATATCTCAAAGTCAACAATCTTGTGAAGAACAATGTTGAAGACTCAGTAGGTGTCGAGTCCTTCCGTAACCAAGCATAAAACCTTCATGTGCTTTCGGTGCAAATTTAGAGTTGTGGTGAGGATCTCTAATCCAACATTTAGCACGAAGACTTTGAAATAACTCACATTGGGTTTCTTGTCGTTGAGGAGTTCATAGGCGTCTTTTGAAGAATTTGTGAAGATATACTCTGTTGATGATGTGGCAAGCAGTATCAATTGCATCAATCCAAAAACGCTGAGGCGTTTTGTATTCATCAAGCATAGTGCGATCCATCTCAACAAGAGTTCTGTTCTTGCGCTCCACGACGCCATTCTGCTGAGGAGTATAGGGAGCAGATAACTCATGAGTAATACCAAGTTCATCAAGATAGGCATCAAGACCAGAATTCTTGAACTCAGTTCCATTGTCACTTCTGATATGCTTGATCTTCACACCAAAGTTGGTTGAAGCCCTCGAGGAAAATCGTTTGAAGACTTCCTGCACTTCATGTTTGTAAGTAACAATGTGTACCCATGTATATCGAGAATAATCATCAACAATGACAAAACCATATAGAGATGCATCATTAGTGACTGCTGAATAATGATTAGGTCCGAAGAGGTCCATGTGAAGCAATTCGAATGGACGGGTAGTGGTCATGATAGTCTTCACTGGATGCTTGGCCTTGGTCATTTTTCCGGCTTCACATGCTCCGCATAAGTGATCCTTGAGGAATTTGACATTCTCAATGCCAATGACATGCTTCTTCTTCGCAAGCGTGTTCAAATTCCTCATGCCTGCATGACCAAGTCGTCGATGCCATAGCCAGCCTTCTGAAGCTTTTGCAAGTAGACATACGGCTGGTTGTGGTCCCAGAGAAATCAACAATATCAGATCTCCTCTCCTAAAGCCTTCAAGACTTTGGAATTGTCGACTTCCATAATCACAACACAGCGATATTTTCCAAAGACAACAACCATATCAAGATCACAAAGCATTGAGATCGACATGAGATTGTATCCTAAGGACTCAACAAGCATGACTTTGTCCATGTGCTTGTCCTTAGAGATAGCAACCTTACCAAGACCCAATACGACTTTTGCCTTTGTCAAGAAAGATGATATGCTTCAGAGGTGACGGTGATAAGGAGCATCCATCAATAGATTCTTGTCACCAGTCATGTGATTTGTACATCCACTATCGAGGACCCATTCGGTGGTTTTGGGTTGATCATCCTGCAGATGAACTAGTGTAGCTTACAATCTCATATGCTTCATCGATGAAGAATATGATATCAAGTTCATCGATGAATTTCATCAAGCGATAAATGAGATATAGCAAGATGAGGACGTGTGAAATGAAAGTTCATTTAATCATGATTCGCTGCGTCCTTTCGAGCATTTTTGTCGTCCCCAAAGAAATTCTTGGACTATAAAGCACGCCCGGAGACTGACCTCGCAGAAGAGCTTAGTTCTTTTCTTCACCACCCACATCGGAGGGGTGGCAAAGAGTTCATCATCCTGCGAGCACCATGTGAGAAAGGTGGCAAAGATGCCAAACCATTTTGCTTCACATAAGAGGGGTTAGGGTAAGCATATGAATAAGCAGAGTAATTCTTCGAGGACTTATGAACATAATGGTTTGAAGAATAATGCACATATTCATAGCCCTTAGCTCTACCCTGCGAGACAGAGTTGTTAGCACGATGATAATCATATGAGGACTTTGATCCTGTTGAGGAATTTGATCCATATGAAGAATTTGGTCCATATGAAGAATTTGATTTGGGGTTCCTGTTCTTCACAGGTGGTGTCATGAGGACATTCACCTGAAGACTTTCAACACAACTTTTGGGAACCCAGATTTTCTTCATAGGGGAACCGTTCCTGCAGTTAGTGCCAACATATCTAGCAAATACTTCACCATTCTGATTTTTGAACAGTTTATAGTTGGAGTCAAATGACTCATCAGAAGAATGAGGAGATTCACATGTAAAGCCGGATAAGTTAGATGGATCAATCTGGAGGTCCTTTGCAGCAACCCATGAGGTTTTGGGGTACCGCTCGGGCTTCCAATATGTTCCATCAAGATTGAGTTTCCTCTCAAAGGCAATACCCTCTTTCCTAGGATTTCATTGAGGATCTCTTTTGAGCACATCACAAAGTGTCGATGCCCTTTGAGGCTTTTGTACATGCTCTCATATACAATTCCTTCAACCCTGCATTGTCAGTGATACTAGCAATGTCCTCAGATGAGGAATTAGTGATAGCAGAGGCAGATGAAGAATTTGTAACACTTGAAGCATTTGAACATTCAGGTGAAGAATTAGCAGATTCACGTTCAATGCACTTTAAGCATGGAGGAACAAATTCTTCCTGAGAAGAGCTGATTTGTTGAGCTAGTAATGAATCGTGCTCCTTCTGAAGATCTTCATAACACACTCTTAGATTTTCAAGATCTTCCTTTCTTTGAAGAGATTCAAGAGAAAACTTCTCGTGATCAGCCAAGAGGGTATTATGTTGATCTTGAAGGGCGTCAAACTTGGAGTGAATTCTCTGAAGACATTCACCCAATGCTTTTGACTGATCCATTTCTTTGCGCAACATATTATCACTTCTTTCTAGCATATCTTGAGTTTGTTCTAAAGCCGTTTGTTGTTTAGTGGCAACGCAAATAAGTTTGGTATAGCAGGATTCAATGTCGTCATCAGATTCATCATTGTCAGATTCATCATTATCAGATTCATCATCACAAGACTCGGATGAGGAGCATTCGGTTACCTCAGCACCGTTTGCCATGAGGCAAGATGCAGAAGATGATGATTCTGTCTCGAAAGTCATCGTTTTGAGAGATTCCTTGAAATCCTCAAACCAGGGATCATGACGAGTTCTATGACCTTCATAGACATCAGAGATTCGGTCCCAGATGAGCTTCGAATTGTCAAGATGCATAATTCGCCCGAATTGATCTCTGGATAGGCAGGAGCAGATGATATCCTTTGCTATGATGTCAAGTCGAGTGTACTTGCGAATATCATCAAGATTCGCCATCTTGCATAGATCAAGAAGACCAATCTCGTGACGGTCCACGACTTGCTGTTCTTTGCCATGAGGCGCTTCCTCATCATGGCCTTCCACTTGGGATAGTCATGACCGTCAAAGATAGGGCATGTCACTTTCTTCATACTGCGGTCGACATAACTAAAACTCCAAAGGTTAAACCAAAATCACACAAAACAAGGGAGTACCTTGCTCGATACCAATTGAAAGTCGTTATATCGACTAGAGGGGGGTGAATAGGCGATTTTATGAATTCTTCATCGAGGAATTTGTGGTGAGGAAATTCCTTAGCGAAGAACTACTTGCAGCGGAATAAGTACTCGAAGTAAGCATAACAGAATACAAACATAGTCATCATGATGAAATGAAGACTAGCACGAGTACGGAAAGCGTAAACACAGGATAACAAGATGAAGACAAACAGTGAAGAAATTGAACGAGGAATTTGTGAAAGTCTTGATCAAAGTCTTCAAACACAGATATGAACAACATTCAACACAAGAATGAGGAAATGAAAGAGTTGAGGAGATAGAACCAGTTAGTTGGTGAAGACAATGATTTGGTAAACCAGTTCCAATCTGCTGTCTCGGTTATGCGTCTGTTGGAGCGGCCGAGTATTTAAACTCGAGGACACACAGTCCGGACACCCGATCTCGAGCCGCAACTCAGACACCCATCCTCACCGTATTCTCCTTGAACTAAGACCACGCAGGCCTCGTCCAATCACTCGTGGTAAGTCTTGGTGACTTCCAAACCTTCACAGACTTGGTCACTCGGCGATCCACAATTCCTCTTGGATGCTCTAGACCTTGACGCCTAACCGTCTGGAAGAAGCACAGATCTTCAAAGGTAACAAGCGTCGGATCCACGCAGATCAATTTCTTCATGATGCTCAATCACTTTGGGTTTGTGGGGTTTGGTTTTGGGATTTTCCTCACTTGATGATTTTCGCCAAAGTCCTCGGAGGATGGGTTGCTCTCAAATGACAAGTGTCAAGTTCTCTCGGAGCAGCCAACCAGCTAGTGGTTGTAGGGGCGGCTATTTATAGCCTAGGAGCAGCCCGACATGATAAGACATAAATGCCCTTCAATGATATGACCGTTAGGTGGATAAGATATTTTGGACAGCGCAGCCAAGAAGACAAAGAACGGCCGGAAATTTGACTCTCAAATTCCTCGGGGCTATCATGTTCCTCATCGTAGGCAATTCAAGACTGGCGAATTCCTAACTCTCGATTAGAGAAAGTCATCATGACCGGAAGAACTGCGTCTCACATCAAGAAGAATTTGACTAAAGCTGTATGAGATTTCCAATGGCTTCACTCGAAGGGATTGGTAGGTGTAGGATTTTGAGTTGAGCATCACATGGAAAATTTTCCTTAGTATTTCCTCGACCCCTTTAACAGTACGGTGTTTCCTATGACTCAAGAAAGAGAAAATGAAACTACGAAAACAAAAGTCTTCACGCTCCATATTCTTCAAGTGAATACCAAGTCTTCAAGGTCACACCATTTTCTTCACTTTCAAAGTCTTCAGAAAGTCTTCGGAATATCAAAGTCTTCAGTCGAAGAGCTTCATTTTTAGGGGTCGACTTTCTTTGTAAATATCAAACTCCTCATAGACTTATAAACCTGTGTACACTCACAAACGCATCAGTTACTTAACCTATAAGTCTTCAATACACCAAAATCACTAAGGGGCACTAGATGCACTTACAGGTTGGTGGTTTTGATCTGAACAACGATGTGGCGACCGAGGACGAGAGTGATGCAGATTCGCCAGAAAGGACTGAGTTGGAGGTGGATGCAGAGGAGGTGGATGGAGCGGAGGAGGATGCAGAGGAGGTTGAGGAAGATGAAGAGCCATCGTTTGAAAGAATGGCCCCAGAGCTTCCTCTGATAGAAATATTAACCGAGTTACGCACAGAGGAAACAACCTTTGCATCAGACGATCTTAACGAGGCAACTTGTGATTCTCAGGAAGAGGGAGAGGAAGATGCCGAGCGGGAATGCCTGACGAGACATGCAGAGAACTCGGATGAGGATTGCCCCACTGATGAATTTGAGTTTAGTTTGTTGGAAAAGATAGTCTTCCGCACTGTATACCAGAGAGACATGAGCACACATGAGTTTAGAGATTTGACGGGCGCTGACCTAGCAGTTGTGACAGAAGAAGATATGTATGATACGGAGGCAGTGGCGGTGCCAAGGCCTCAGACATTGGAAGAAGAGAAGATAAATCCAAGGTCCAAGCCTTTAATATATCCAGGGCTTGTGTTCAGCTCAATGCTAGACATGAAGATATGGTTGCAGGAGTATGCAGTGCAGTGCGACACTATCGGCCTTACATAGTCCGAAAGTCAGACAAAAAAAGCGATTCGTGGTGTGGTGTGAGAACAGAGAGCAAGGCTGTCCCTGGAAGGTGTGTGCCAGGAAGCGCAACCCGGACGATCGATATAAGATCATTTGTTGCGTAGGATCTCACAAATGCGGGAGAGACCGCATAGAAGGTCATCACCGGTAGCTGACGTGCAGCTTCATCAGCCAGCGTCTGAAACATGCC
This sequence comes from Aegilops speltoides, assembly GCA_021437245.1. Taxonomy (NCBI): domain Eukaryota; kingdom Viridiplantae; phylum Streptophyta; class Magnoliopsida; order Poales; family Poaceae; genus Aegilops; species Aegilops speltoides. The sequence continues at coordinate 87,727,083 of CM038142.1, forward strand.
ATCGCCAAGTAGCCGACGCAGTCCGCGTCACAACTTCAGGATTACATAAGCATGATATTTGAGTACAATGTCAACTATGGAAAGGCCTGGAGGACTAAGCAGCTGGCTCTAAAGATGGTATACGGTGACTGGGAGGAGTTGTACGGTCTGCTCCCGAAACAACTTCAAGGGATGAAAGTCCACAATCCAGGAATGATGTACGAGGTGGAGGGATACCCAGACAAGACCCTGGAGGGGTGGGACAGGAGATTCATCGTGTTTAGGAGGTCATTCTGGGCCTTTGGGGCGTCCATAGAGGCGTACCGTGCAAGCCAGTTCTTTCTGTTGACGGAACGTTTCTGTCCGGCAAGGTCCGAGGCATGCTTCTGGTGGCCATAACCTGACGCCGACAATCAGCTCGTGCCCCTTGCTTTCGGTCCCGTCGAACAGGAAGACAATTCCAACTGGGAATGGTTTCTGACTCTTCTTCGGGTACACGTTCTGGGTACTGACAGGTCACCGTGCATCATATCTGATAGACACCTTGGTATCATCAACGCTGTGCGCGTGCAGTTAGAAGGTTATCCGGATGTGATTCACAGATGGTGCATGAGGCATTTCATACAGAACTTCTACTCCAAGGTAAAGAACAAAGACTGCACTGACGCATTGAAGCTCGTGTGCTGTGAATCTGAGCCTTTCATGTTCCAGCAAAGGCTGAATCACCTCTTGAAGTTTGTGTTCAATGATTGCTCACAGTTCATACTCACACACCTTCCTTTAAATGAGAAGTGGGCTCGCGCCTTCGACGTAGGGGGTGCTAGGTACGCTCCTAGCCGTTGGAATCGGGACTAATGCTCATATTAGTCTCGGGCCCAAACCTGACCGAGACTAGTGCTCCGGATGAAAGATCAGTTTTCTACTAGTGCGCTACCTCCATACCATTCTTCAATGCCAAAGCTTTCGCTGCAGCGGCATCAAGCACATGTTGTTGACCCAGCAAGAGCCTCACCCCAGTGGTTTCAAAGAAGCGCCGTTGTGGCTCCGCTTCCATCTTTCATGAAGCATGCATCCACGCTCATTTTATAAAGATAATCACGGTGCTTGTATACCAGACGGCTTGAAATAGACTCGAACCCTCTTCATATTTCAAATCGACGGTTTGAAATAGACTCGAACCTCTTAGAAATACGGGATGGCCTTGTAGGGAGAAAAAGAGGAAGCAACACCGACGCCCTGACGTTGAGCTGTCCGCCTGTCCCGGCGTCGGTCCGGTGGTACCAACTCAATGGAAAACTCAATGGAAAACCCACGATGCGCCGCTTTCTTAATTCGTTTGCTTCGCGTAATCAATCTGCCGCTGCCGCGCACGTTGCCGCGCGCCTTTTATTAGTAGCGCACCGACAGTGTTAGTTAGGGATCCTTTTTCTTAACAAGAAAGCGACGGCAGGTAAACCATTTTAACACCGGCAGAAGAACAGTTTCGTTAACAACAGCGCCGCTTTTACCTTTTAGGACAGAGGAGTAAGTGAAGAGCAAGGCAAGTGCAGTGGCAGTGGTTGGCCGCAGACAGCAGCTCGCCTCCTTCCTTCCTTCCTCCTCGCTCCCCACTATATTACCCGCTACCCTACCCGTCGGAGGGTGCGCGCAGTGGTGGTGCTCGGTGGATTGTCGGGGCAAATGGATTCCAGTTCCAGGGCCGCCCTCTTCTGCTTCCTGGCCGTCGCCTCCTCCCTCCTGCACCCCGCCAGATCTGACGGTAAGAGCAGGCGCTGCTCTTCTTTTCTCTCCTTTCTTTGCGGCCCGATTCGCTCGCTCGCTCGCTTGCTCGCTGCTGCATTTGTGATTCGGTTCTGCGCTCCAGCCGGATCTGATCCGCGCGGCGTGGATTTAGAGGTTGGTTCTTGTAATCTGGTAGTCGCTTAGGATGATGAGCATAGTGTAGTGTAACCGTATGGACTAGGAGCCTGCTACGGCCTACGGGCCAGGATGTTCGTCTGGATTTCGGTGCCACATGACATCCTAGCTCCTAGTTGGTTTGCCGTTGGATGTCCATGTAAATCCAGACGAACATCCTAGCTCCTAGTTGGTTTGCCGTTGGATGTCCATGTGCCGACTGCCGAGTTCTTGGATGTCACTAAGCGGTTCTAGTGGGTTGGTGAGAGATCTGGCCTCCCAAGATCTCTTACTCTGTCTTACCTTCGTTTGGGACATGGTAATTTGTCAATTTGTTCCAGCACACACGAGATTCAGCATGCATGATCTGATGGTCAGGTCTGGTTGCTGAGCAATTGAAGTGTTCTGTTCGCTCGAGCTGGTAGCTGGTGCTCATGCTCTGTTGCAGGGCACGGTCGTGGCCACAAATGAACGGGTCGCTGTTTGAGTTGGTGTCAAGTGTGCTGTGCACAAGACACAGCGCTTAATTGGTAAATGTGTACGCCGTTTTTTATGCCCTGTGCAAAACCAAAATAACATCTTACATTTTGGTACAGAGGTAGTACTATGATCTAACTTATACCGGAAGTATTATTTAGCAATAAAAAACTTGGGAGTGCTTTTGCCTCGTAGAGATCTGGGTACTCATGAACGAAACAGTTGCTTTAGCCACGATATGAAGAGAACTCTGCACCCATTGTTTTGATCACCTTGTTGCCCGATCCTTTGTGTGGGTGCATTCATGTATGATGTGTGCATGCTAGTCGTGCAGAGTCCGAATGTGCGCTCATTGTGTTTGTATCCCCTCGATGCTTCATTACGAGCTAATAAAAACACCCTTTATCGGAAAAAGAAGTCACCTTGTAATTAAACTGCTTGCTTGATACTGGTGACTGTTTTTCAGGGGAGGACAACCAGCTCCTCAAGGGGATCAACAGCTACAGAGCTTCACTCAAGGTCCCGGCGCTCACCGAGAACAGCAATGCCGACTGCCTGGCCGAGCAGCTAGCGAAGAAGTTCAAGGGCCAGGAGTGCACCAACACCACCGGAGCCAACACCGTGCCCGGCACCGAGCCGCAGTTCCCTGACTACCCCCAGTTCCTCGACCGCTGCCACCTCAACGCGTCGGTGACCGAGGACGGGCAGGTGATGCCGGCATGCGTGCCCGGCCTTGTGGCCGACATTGTGCTGACCAACTACACCAAGTCCCAGTACAACCGGTTCCTCAACGACACCAAGTACTCCGGCATTGGGATCGCCAACGAAGGCGACTGGGTGGTCGTCGTCCTCAGCACCAGCACCGACTCCGGCGACTACTCCCCTGCTCCCCCGGGCTCCAACTGGGCTCCTTCGGTCCAGCCATTCAGCTGGATGATTGTTTCGCTGGTAGGGTTCGTAGTTTTGCTGATGAAGTGAGAGGATCGATGTTGTGTTGCTCATATCGCGTGCTACACCGCTGCAAATGAGCGTGTTGATCTTATGTCCATGTCAATCGTTTCTGTATCATTCAGATTTTCATTTCTACTTGGTCCAGTTGACACCACAGTACAGTAGCATATGCATGCCACGAGGTTTGGGATCAAAACTTTTTTTTTTCCAGTATTTGCCTTTGACCACAATTGGCAATGGCTTTATGGATATTGTGGTCAGGTGATGTGCATTATTGAACCACATCTTTCATCTTTGAACATTTAGCTAAGAGTCCCGCTTCGGTACAACCCCCCTCGCAATTATGTATAAAGGATAGTATGGACTTTTCATAATTTGTATCTACTTAAAACATTAAGTGCGACCAGAACCACTGCGATACGTTACCTTTCGTGAGCGATTTAAAGCTAGACACATTAAGTAATGGATGGGCTGGGAATTTTAAAAAGATTTTAGAAAAACTTTGTGAACTGGTCTTTGTTTCCATGATTTCTTTTTATTTATTTATTTTCTTTTCCAGTTATGTTTCTTCTTTCTTTTTCAAAAAAATGCCTGCGCTTTCAAAATGTTGGTCAAAATTTGAAAAGGTTTGTTATTTCCAAGTTTTGTTCATAAATTTAAAATATTTGCGTTTTCAAAAATTGTAAGATGATTTCAAAAAATGTTCGCGTCTTTAACTTTTTTCTCAGAATGTGAATAATTTTTTGAAAAGCACAAAGAAATTGTGAAAACAAATATTTTCTGAGAGCACGAAAAAAAAATTAAATTCCAAAACATTTTTCAGAAATGAGACTAAATAAATGATATCAGAAAAGTGTTCTCAATTTGCCCAAACATTTTTTCCAGTTTGTGAACAATTATTTGAGAATGAGAACATTTTTTAAATTCTGAACAAATTCCAATTGTCGCCCAACAGAACCGATGCCGTCGCTTAGTTGGGAAAGGCCTAAGATTTTTTTTTACTTTTCTTTTTTTTCGTTTTTCTATCTTTTTTCAAAATTTGTCTTTTCTCCTTTTTAAACTTTATTGTTTTTTGAAACCTATTCAAAAAACCGAAATACAAAAATAACAGTTTTAAGTAACTATTTTAAATTATGATTTTAATTCTATTTTGTTTAAATATTTATTAAATGCTTAAAAAACATTTGTTGTTTTCAATTCTATCATTTTGTATTTGTTAGTTATGTTAGAAACTTAAAATGACAGTTTTAAGTATCTATATAAATTATGATTCAAATACATTTTTCCTTCAAACCTGGCGTGGATGACTACTTGGACACGCTACGTTGAACATGGTGTTTTTTTGGGACATTCTTGAAATGACCCCAACATTTGCCAGCAGGTGGCATGCCCATGGTAGGCATCCATGCCCCCAATATTTTTTCCAGTGGGTTTGTATGACCAATTCAAGACACAAATTCAAGTTGCTTGGGTTTTCGACAAGTTTTGCATTTCTAATGGTTTCTCTGTCAAAAAGGTCGATAAATGGCTAGATGTGTCACAATTTGCATACGGTGTCGGAAGTAGTTCAAACCCGACATGGATGCCTACCATGGGCATGTCCACCTAGTGGCAAAAGTTATGATAATTTTAAGGATGTCCACGAAAACATCATGTTCAACGGAGGATCTTCAGGTGAAGGAAATATGCCCTAGAGGCAATAATAAAGTTATTATTTATTTCCTTATTTCATGATAAATGTTTATCATTCATGCTAGAATTGTATTAACCGGAAACATGATACATGTGTGAATGCATAGACAAACAATATGTCACTAGTATGCCTCTACTAGACTAGCTTGTTAATCAAAGATGGTTATGTTTCCTAACCATGAACAAAGAGTTGTTATTTGATTAACAAGGTCACATCATTAGTAGAATGATCTGATTGACATGACCCATTCCATTAGCTTAGCACACGATCGTTTAGTATGTTGCTACTGCTTTTATCCATGACTTATACATGTTCCAAAACTATGAGATTATGCAACTCCGTTTACGGAGGAACACTTTGGTGCTACCAAACGTCACAACGAATCGGGTGATTATAAAGGAGTACTACAGGTGTCTCCAAAGGTAGATGTTGGGTTGGCGTATTTCAAGATTAGGTTTTGTCACTCCGATTGTCGGAGAGGTATCTCTGGGCCCTCTCGGTAATACACATCACTGAAGCCTTGCAAGCATTACAACTAATGAGTTAGCTGTGAGATGATGTATTACGGAACGAGTAAAGAGACTTGCGTAACGAGATTGAACTAGGTATTGGATACCGACGATCGAATCTCGGGCAAGTAACATACCGATGACAAAGGGAACAACGTATGTTGTTATGCGGTCTGACCGATAAAGATCTTCGTAGAATATGTAGGAGCCAATATGGGCATCCAGGTCCCGCTATTGGTTATTGACCGGAGACGTGTCTCGGTCATGTCTACATTGTTCTCGAACCGTAGGGTCCGCACGCTTAAGGTTTCGATGGACTGTTATATTATGAGTTTATGTATTTTGATGTACCAAGAAGTTCGAGTCCCGGATGTGATCACGGACATGACGAGGAGTCTCGAAATGGTCGAGACATAAGGATTGATATATTGGAAGCCTATATTTGGAGTTCGAATGGTTCGGGTGAAATCAGGATTTTACGGAAAACCGGGGTTACGGAACCCTCCGGGAGCTATTGGGCCTTAGTGGGCCACGAGGGAGAAGAGGAAGGGCGGCCAGGGGTGGCCGCCCCCCCCCCTAGTCCGAATAGGACAAGGAGAGGCGGCGCCCCCTTCTCTCTTCCCTCCCCAATCCTACTCCAACTAGGAAGGGGGAGTCCTACTCGGTGGGAGTAGGACTCCTCCGCCGCGCCTCCCTTGGGCCGGCCGCACCTCCCCCTCCCTCCTTTATATATGAGGGCAGGGGGCACCCTAGAACACACAAGTTTGATCTACTGAATCGTTCCTTAGCCGTGTGCGTGCCCCTTCCACCATATTCCACCTCGGTCATATCGTCATGAAGCTTAGGCGAAGCTCTGCCGATAGAACATCAAGATCGTCCTGCCACGCCGTCGTCTTGACGGTTAAAGGACATCGGTACCCCATGTGTGGTTTTGGTAATTGATGACATTCTCTATGGACTAATGGTTGCATCGAGTTATATTTGAAGGATGTTTCCATAGGCATTTCTTGAAGTCCATGTGTTGGTTTCAAGGAGTTTATGGGTTGACCAAGGTGCTATTAAGGAATTATCCAAAGATTGGTCATGTGAGTGTTGAGCTTATTGCAAGCATGTCTTGAAGAAGAAGATTGTGTGATCATTCATATTTACCTTCAATACATCATCCAAATGAAGACAGTTGGAAAGATTCAAGGGTGATCAAGACTAAGTCAAGAGTGAATCAAGTTGATCAACTCACAAAGCATAGAAGATGTACCGAGTGGGACCAAGTGTTCCCATGGTATGGTAAGCATTGTCCATTACGCTTTGTGTACTAACCCATGGTCTATGTGAGAGTTCTTTGTGGGGTTAGGTATGTTTCCATGGTCTTGCGTCAAGAGGAAGATCCCATACAACCCATGGAGGATGACATCAAGTGGTGATCGTCATCAAGTTTGCAGTGTGCAAGTTCAAGTGGAGCAACACAAAGAGTGGCTCACCCATAATGGAGTATGGGGGAGCAATCAAGTTTGAATCTTGCCATCCATTGTGGTGTCAATGAACTTGTGAAGATGTGCCAAAGAGTCGCTCACCCATAGTGACTATGGGGGAGCAATCATCTAGTCTTCATCGAGCCAATGCAATCAAGAAAGGTGGTCCAACTTGAGGGAGTCAAGATCGTCATCATCTAGCTCAAGTGGACCATGTGCAAGGCAAAGGTTTGCCCTTGATAGGTTTTCTATTTTACCGGTCTCATGGTGGTAGTTGGGAGACCGGGTTATAGGATCGATAGCCGTACTATCAAGGGGGGCTCTCAAGTGAGTAGCTTGATCGTATCGTTCATCGAGAGCTCAAACCATTGCATCCTTGCATCATGTTTCTTGGTCCTTGTTTGATTCTCTTTGTGAGTCTTAGAGCTTAGGGTCATCTTTATGACAAGCTTGAGTTCATCGAAAACGGAGTTTGCATCGTCTTCTATGATGTTTTCGGTGTTTGAGGTTTTACGGTCTTCTCGAGGAAGGGTTCTCACCATTTTATTTTGGGCCTTTTCTCATTTGCTTATTATTGGTATTTCTTTCGATATTGTGTTAGCCCTTGTCGCTAGCTTTCCAACAAACTTGGTTTCATCGAATTCGGAGTCCGTTTGCAAAAGTTGTGGCTGTTTTGGTGAAGGCTGCAGCGGTACTACCGCGACTAGAGCGGATGTAATTTTTTACTACCGCTCTAGAGCGGTACTACCGTGGCTCCTGAGCGGTACTACCGCTCCAGAGCAGTACTACCGTGGCTCCTAAGCGGTAGTACCGCCCCGGACCAAAAACTCATGTTTTCTCTCTCGTTTGGGCTGTTTTGAGCGTGCTAAGCGGTAGTACCGCTCCTCCAAGCGGTAGTACCGCTTGTGCACGACCTGAGCACATAACGGTTGGATTCGGGAGGTCCTATAAAAGGGGGTCTTCTTCCCTATTGAACCTTATCCTTTGAGCTCGTGTTCTTCCCCCATTGTTGACCTTCTTCGAGCTTGCTAACTCTCAATCCCTCCATGGATTCTTGCTAGTTTTTGAGGGAAGAGAGAGAGGAGATCTAGATCCACATTTCCACCAATCACTTTCTCCTCTATGTGAGGGAACCCTTGGATCTTGATCTTGGAGTTCTTGGTGTTCTCCTTCTTGTTCTTCCTCTCATTTTCCTCCCTAGCATTAGTTGCTTCGTGGGATTTGAGAGAGAAGGACTTGGCACTCCGTGTGCCCTTGCCATTGCATTTGGTGCATCGGTTTGAGTTCTCCACGGTGATACGTGGAAGTGAAGTTTGAGAAGCTTATTACTCTTGGGTGCTTGGTGCCCTTGAGCTTGTTCCTCTTGGGTGCTTGGGCATCCTAGACGGTTGGTGGTGTTCGGAGCTCAATCATTGTGGTGTAAAGCTCCGAGCAAGCGTCGGGGTCTCCAATTAGGTTGTGGAGATCGCCCCGAGCATCTTGACGGGTTCCGGTGACCGCCCCCAAGGGTTGCCAAAGTGTACGGGTTCGGTGACCGCCCCCAAGGGTTGCCATTTGTACGGGTTCGGTGACCGCCCTCAAGGGTCCCTTAGTGGAATCACGGCATCTTGCATTGTGCGAGGGCGTGAGGAGATTACGGTGGCCCTAGTGGCTTCTTGAGCATTGTGCCTCCACACCGCTCCAAACGGAGATTAGCATCCGCAAGGGTGTGAACTTCGGGATACATCGTCGTCTCCGCGTGCCTCGGTTATCTCTTACCCGAGCCCTTTACTTATGCACTTTACTTTGTGATAGCCATATTGTTCTTTGTCATATATCTTGCTATCACATAGTTGCTTATCTTGCTTAGCATAAGTTGTTGGTGCACATAGGTGAGCCTAGTTGTTTTAGGTTTTGTGCTTGACAAGTTAACCGTTAGGTTTATTCCGCATTTGTTCAAGCCTAAACCGTAATTATTTTAAAGCGCCTATTCACCCCCCTCTAGGCGACATCCTCGATCTTTCAATTGGTATCAGAGCCTCGTCTCTCTTTGTTGGGCTTAACCGCCTAGAGAGTAAAGATGTCGACTAGAGGATTAGGATTCTCGACACTCTTAGTTTCGATGGCACAAATTTTGATGTTTGGGTAATTCGATGCTTAATCTCTTTAGGGTCATGGACCCAAATTTAGAGCGAATTGTAGATATGGGTTTTCTCCTCCAAAGGATCCCCAAAGATTATCTTTAGAGGATGAGAAAACTCTTATCTCAATGCTCAAGCCTCTAATGTGCTTTTCGATGCTTTGAGCAATGTAGTTATTTTTCAACTCATGCCATTCGGGATGCTCATGAGTTATGGACAAAGCTTCAAGATAAATATGGTGTGTCCAAGATTTGTGGGGATGGTTGTTCTCCTCCACCTCCGGTCATATAGTCTTCTCAACTTCTTCTACTTCACTTACATGTGGTTTGCCACAAGGTAATGATATGGTGAGTAGTGTTGGTCATTGCAATGATGATAGTATGCTTATTGTGGATGATCCTTCATCACTATATTATTGCAATGCTCCCTCTTTGGGCTTTAACACTTCGAGCACTCCAAATGTTTCACATGCTTGTGTTGATAGTCCTTGCATATCATGTAGAAATTGCTTGACTAAATATCATGATGATATGCTTGCTATGTCTTGTTGCCATGATAAAAATGCATCTATTTCCTCGAATTGTTGTGCTAACAATGTAGAGGAAACCGAACACTCCATGGAACAAGATGTGGTGTTTAATGGTGCCTCAAGGGATCCTACATCATCATCTATTGCGTTTTGCCTTATGGCTAAGGCGTCAAAGGTATCTCCTACTTTGTACCCCAATATGTCTCTTGATGATGATGTTGATGCTAACGATGATGAGGATAATGATGAAGAGAATGATAATGTTGCCTCCTTAAAAATTAAGGGGGAAATGGTTTTTAAAGCTCTTCATAAAAGTAAAATTGCTCGTTCCAACTTCATGGAAATTATGTCCATTGCTATTGAGAGCAAGAAATATATTGATGAGTTAGAATCTCGTCTTGAGGAGCATGAGGTCACCATTGATAAAATGGAAGGTCATGGGCGTGATTACGCTAATGAGATTATGGACCTCTCTCAAGCTCTTGAACTTGAACAAACCACCAAGGAATCTCTTGAGGAGACTTTTGCTCTAGAATTGTCTAGAGTGAAGGAATCTACTGATAGAGCCCTTGAGGTGGCCAATGTTTTGAAACTAAAATGCTAAGCTTGAAGTTGCTCATGCTAGACTCCTTGAGGATTTTGAGCACCTCGAAAATGGCTCAAGGGCCATCAAGGGTGAGCTCATCAAACTCACCGAGTCTCATGCTCAACTTGAAGCTTCTTATTTAAAAGAGCTTGCCAAGTTGCCTTCTCCTCTTGTTGTTAATGATGATGCTTGTGCTACTAATTCTATTACTTGTGAAGCATCCATTTTGAAGGAGAATGTTGAGCTACGGGCTCAACTTGAGGTGCTATCTTGCAATTATGGGAAATTGGAAGAAAGTCATGAAAAGCTCTCAAGCTCTCATGATGATCTTCTAGTATCCCATAGTGTGCTAAAGATAGCTCATGAGGCCATGATTGCTAAGGTAACATCTAGTGAGCCTCATGTGGATACTAGCACTACTTCTAGTCAAAATAGTATATTGCCATGTGCTAGTCCTTGTAATTCATCTACTCACAATTTTGGTATATCTTATGATGAATTGCTTTCCTTGCCTTGTTGCTCTAACGATGAAGCTTATACTTCCTCTAGTACTTTTGTTGAGACTAACCATGTAGAGGAAATCAAAGAGCTCAAGGCCCAAGTCACTTCTTTGAAGAAAGACTTGAAAAAGTGTCATGAAGGGAAATCCGCACTCAACAATATCTTGAGTGTGCAAAAATCCCCCAATGACAAAGGTGGACTTGGATTCAACTCCAATAAGAAGAAGAATTCCAACATGAACAAAAAGAAGGGCCAAGAACAAGTCAAGAATTCGGCCAAGATTGTTTGCTTCAAGTGCAAAGTAGAAGGGCATCATGTTAGATCTTGCCCATTGAAGAAGAAGGCCATTAGTGTCAAGCAACAAGGAAGAGGGCACAAGTTCAATCTCATGCTCAACCTCAAGTTGAAGAAATGCCACTTCCCAAGAAGACTCAAGCTAATGCTTCTCTTGTGGAAAAATCAAGTGAGAAGAAAGTGAAGAGTAGACGTTGCTACTTATGTCGTGAGAAAGGTCACGTCGCTTCTTCATGCACTAGTGGTAACTTATCCAACCCAATTATTATTGATGATATCTATTCTCTTGGGAAGGATAAGGTTGGCAATGTGTTTGCCAAGTTTGTTGGTACTCAAAGTGGTGTCAAGAAAAGAACCATTTGGGTAGCCAAGCCTATTGTGACTAACCTCTTAGGACCCAACTTGGTTGGGGACCAACAAGCTCAAACTTGATCAATAGGTGTTTTTGGAGGGCATTGGAGACTTGGCTACATTATGAAAAATTAAGGGGACTTCATCATTCTTTTTGTCACAAGCCAAGTCAATTGGATTATCAAGTTTCTATCTTATATCCAATGTGCCTCCTTGTAGTAACTTGTACTTAAATTGTTTACTTTGAAATTTACTTGCCCCCTTGCATGTTTTGGTTTTGTTCCTTGCATGTGTTTGTATATGTTGCGCTTCCAACTTGCTTATGTATGTTGGTGTGCACTTCATGTACGTGTGAGTTGTGTTTGAGCCTTTGTGCATCTTCTTTGTATCTTAGTTGGCTCTTGTGAGAGATTAATGGAACATCCCATTATTGGGGAGTGATGTGCTTTGTGCACCTCACACTCCTATAAGTGTGTGTACATGAGGAATACCATCTAGTATTGATATTACAAGATTATCTAGTCACTATGTGGTATGTCTTCTCATGAGAAATTCAAATTCTAAATTGTCCATTAATTATCTCTTGTTGGATCCTCTTATTGCCTCTTGTTAAGTTGTCTTCATTGGTATCACATTATGGGGGAGCAATATGCTATGTATATTACTAGCCTAGAAAATGTGTACATTTGAGATATTGTCACCTAGTGTTGATATTGTAGATTATCTTGTTCCTAGGTGGCATGTTAGCTCTACAAGTTGCAATCTGCTTGTGTGTGGTGTGAAGATGATGTTGGATATCCTTGCTATCTACCACCGGGAATTCTTTCCATCTACTTCTTGTCTTTTGACAATTGGTAGTCATTTATGTGTGGTAGAATTTATTGATCATCTTTACATTGGCTTTTGTTTTACTTGCCTCTTCTCTTGCCAAGGATTGTGTCAACTCCCGTTGTCTTCCATACCACTTGTGGATCTTGTTTATTTCTTGCTCTTGTCTAGTGTTTTATAGATATAGTGATAGCGGTGATCCCACCTTGTGCATTTTGTATTCAAATACAAATCCTATATAATGCACAACTCGCAGGGGAGCTATTCTATTTTCTTCAGAACACTCTTCTTGTGATCCTTATCAAGTGTGTTTTGGTGGAAGGCAAGCCATTTCTTTTTGGTACTTTGTGCCATCATAAAACTTTGTTGAGGGCTTGGTTTGTTTGAAACCATCCTCTCTTTGGGAGTTTGACATCTTTAGTTTAGTGTGTATCAATGGATATCTCATTCCTTGATGTATCTTTAATGATATCTTCCAAGTGATGATTTCTCCATTTAGTATCCTTTTCACTTGGAATTTATTTGTCTTTGGTTTCGGGTTTTGAAAGTCTTGAGCATGCATGTTTACTTCATGTATTTCATTTGGCATGCTTTCTTTCTTTGACTCAATATATAGGGGAAACTCCACCTAGTCTCAATTTGGATGAGATGTGCATGAAATTCATTTTCATATCTATATGCACATATTTATGTGGAGTTTGTCCTATGTATTGGTGTTTCTAACTATTTGGTCCCGATGAGTTTGGGTACCGTTTAGTTTGTGTTGTTCTTCTAGGAACATTTGGAGATGCATTGGATGCTCGGCTCACTCACAAGGAAGGTGTTGTCACCATGTGCATATTGGAGTCAAGCTAGGATGATCAATGAACTACTATCTACCTTCAATTGGTATCTACTACATCCTTCCAATGATATCTCGGTAACAAGTATCTATTCATGCTTTCTTCTCTTGCATTCAACCTTGTGTAGGCTGTATCTTGGCATGATATTCTTTTCATATCTTGTGATACTTTTTTCCTTTCTCAAAGCATCCCAATGATGATCTCTGTTGCTAGTTGTGATGCCCTTGATGGATGTGTGTTTGGACTTCATTTATATACAATAAGACCATATCTAGCCAAGTGCCATGCTTTCAAGAAAATATCTTATTGGTATATTTATGACTTCCTTGTGGATATCTTGTTCCTTCGTGGTGTAACTATTTCGGGTGTACATCCTTCTTTGTAGATATATATGTATCATCATGATTTCGTCTACATAGAACCTTATACACTTGAGAGAAATTACATCTCTAGTTGATATCCTTTCTTTCACGTCCACCTTGTCTTTCTTATGTTATTTCTTTGGTGGCTCCGTGAAAGCTTTTGCCTTGAGTGCGTGTCCTCTATCGTTGCATCTTTATGCACTCTTGTGTGGTGAATATTATTTTCTTCATGCTTATCTTTACAAGGCTTTTGCCATCTTAATTGGCATCCCTCGTCTTGATGAGGCTTTCATCTTCTATCTTCACCATGGGTTGTCACAAGCATAAGTTCTTTATATGCTTATTAGTAAGCTTGTGAACCCATTTTCTAGTTGTGTGTGTGGGAATGATAGGCCTTGCACCGTGTGCCTCATTATTTCAAGACTATGTTGATGCTTAATGCTCATCCTATTTTTAGTCCTCTCAAGTGCTTCGCCATGACTCACACACATCATTTTGGTTGAGCCTATTCTTAAGTTGCCTCTTTTACATGTTGCTCAACCATGTGCTTGTTGCAAGCGCTAGGCTTTGTTTCCTATATGCTCACTTGCACTGGATGTGAGTTTCTATTGATTTTGGGGAGCTATGATCCTATTTTGTGCACTTTGTATTCAAATACAAAATTCTTATGTGTGCACAAATCATGGGGAGCTTCTCTAGTTTCTTTAGAACACTCCTTTGCGTTTATCATAATATCTTTTCTCTTGTGGCATGTAGGATCATTGGTCTAGTTGGTTCAATTGATATCCGTTGATTGCTTGCTTCAATTGGTATCTTCTGATTGCTTGTGTCTCTCTTTGTTATGTCTTTGTGTCATATATTTTTGTTGCAATCTTTGGGCCTCAATATAGTTTGTCTTCCTCCAAGTATTGGCAGTTGGATATGTGTATTGCATTCCACTCTCTTGTTGAGAAATGCACAATTTATGGAGGAACACCTTTTATTTTGGCCTTCTCAGCTTTTCACCCATTTTGGCAATCGATGCCAATGGGGGAGGAGTTTCAGAGAGTTTTGTGGAGAAGTCATCTGAGTTTTCTCCTTGCTTTGGTTTTGGTCCTAAGCATTTGCATCTCATTCTCCTGCATCATTGGTTGTTGCATTGCATTGTGATGCATAATTCCTTATATAAACTCTCTTGAAAGTGATTGTCATCAATTACCAAAATGGGGGAGATTGAAAGGACATGCGGTACCCCCATGTGTGGTTTTGGTAATTGATGACATTCTCTATGGACTAATGGTTGCATCGAGTTATATTTGAAGGATGTTTCCATAGGCATTTCTTGAAGTCCATGTGTTGGTTTCAAGGAGTTTATGGGTTGACCAAGGTGCTATTAAGGAATTATCCAAAGATTGGTCATGTGAGTGTTGAGCTTATTGCAAGCATGTCTTGAAGAAGAAGATTGTGTGATCATTCATATTTACCTTCAATACATCATCCAAATGAAGACAGTTGGAAAGATTCAAGGGTGATCAAGACTAAGTCAAGAGTGAATCAAGTTGATCAACTCACAAAGCATAGAAGATGTACCGAGTGGGACCAAGTGTTCCCATGGTATGGTAAGCATTGTCCATTACGCTTTGTGTACTAACCCATGGTCTATGTGAGAGTTCTTTGTGGGGTTAGGTATGTTTCCATGGTCTTGCGTCAAGAGGAAGATCCCATACAACCCATGGAGGATGACATCAAGTGGTGATCGTCATCAAGTTTGCAGTGTGCAAGTTCAAGTGGAGCAACACAAAGAGTGGCTCACCCATAATGGAGTATGGGGGAGCAATCAAGTTTGAATCTTGCCATCCATTGTGGTGTCAATGAACTTGTGAAGATGTGCCAAAGAGTCGCTCACCCATAGTGACTATGGGGGAGCAATCATCTAGTCTTCATCGAGCCAATGCAATCAAGAAAGGTGGTCCAACTTGAGGGAGTCAAGATCGTCATCATCTAGCTCAAGTGGACCATGTGCAAGGCAAAGGTTTGCCCTTGATAGGTTTTCTATTTTACCGGTCTCATGGTGGTAGTTGGGAGACCGGGTTATAGGATCGATAGCCGTACTATCAAGGGGGGCTCTCAAGTGAGTAGCTTGATCGTATCGTTCATCGAGAGCTCAAACCATTGCATCCTTGCATCATGTTTCTTGGTCCTTGTTTGATTCTCTTTGTGAGTCTTAGAGCTTAGGGTCATCTTTATGACAAGCTTGAGTTCATCGAAAACGGAGTTTGCATGCGTCTTCTATGATGTTTTCGGTGTTTGAGGTTTTACCGGTCTTCTCCGAGGAAGGGTTCTCACCATTTTATTTTGGGCCTTTTCTCATTTGCTTATTATTGGTATTTCTTTTAATATTGTGTTAGCCCTTGTCGCTAGCTTTCCAACAAACTTGGTTTCATCGAATTCGGAGTCCGTTTGCAAAAGTTGTGGCTGTTTTGGTGAAGGCTGCAGCGGTACTACCGCGACTAGAGAGGATGTAATTTTTTACTACCGCTCTAGAGCGGTACTACCGTGGCTCCTGAGCGGTACTACCGCTCCAGAGCAGTACTACCGTGGCTCCTAAGCGGTAGTACCGCCCCGGACCAAAAACTCATGTTTTCTCTCTCGTTTGGGCTGTTTTGAGCGTGCTAAGCGGTAGTACCGCTCCTCCAAGCGGTAGTACCGCTTGTGCACGACCTGAGCACATAACGGTTGGATTCGAGGTCCTATAAAGGGGTCTTCTTCCTATTGAACCTTATCCTTTGAGCTCGTGTTCTTCCCCATTGTTGACCTTCTTCGAGCTTGCTAACTCTCAATCCCTCCATGGATTCTTGCTAGTTTTGAGGGAAGAGAGAGAGATCTAGATCCACATTTCCACCAATCACTTTCTCCTCTATGTGAGGAACCCCTTGGATCTTGATCTTGGAGTTCTTGGTGTTCTCCTTCTTGTTCTTCCTCTCATTTTCCTCCCTAGCATTAGTTGCTTGGTGGGATTTGAGAGAGAAGGACTTGGCACTCCGTGTGCCCTTGCCATTGCATTTGGTGCATCGGTTTGAGTTCTCCACGGTGATACGTGGAAGTGAAGTTTGAAAGCTTATTACTCTTGGGTGCTTGGTGCCCTTGAGCTTGTTCCTCTTGGGTGCTTGGGCATCCTAGACGGTTAGTGGTGTTCGAGCTCAATCATTGTGGTGTAAAGCTCCGAGCAAGCGTCGGGTCTCCAATTAGGTTGTGGAGATCGCCCGAGCATCTTGACGGGTTCCGTGACCGCCCCAAGGGTTGCCAAAGTGTACGGGTTCGGTGACCGCCCCAAGGGTTGCCATTTATGCGGGTTCGGTGACCGCCCTCAAGGGTCCCTTTAGTGGAATCACGGCATCTTGCATTGTCGAGGCGTGAGGAGATTACGGTGGCCCTAGTGGCTTTTGGGGAGCATTGTGCCTCCACACCGCTCCAAACGGAGATTAGCATCCGCAAGGGGTGAACTTCGATACATCGTCGTCTCCGCGTGCCTCGGTTATCTCTTACCCGAGCCCTTTACTTATGCACTTTACTTTGTGATAGCCATATTGTTCTTTGTCATATATCTTGCTATCACATAGTTGCTTATCTTGCTTAGCATAAGTTGTTGGTGCACATAGGTGAGCCTAGTTGTTTTAGGTTTTGTGCTTGACAAGTTAACCGTTAGGTTTATTCCGCATTTGTTCAAGCCTAAACCGTAATTATTTTAAAGCGCCTATTCACCCCCCCCTCTAGGCGACATCCTCGATCTTTCAGACGGAACTCTCCCTCGACACTCGGCTGGATCGGAGTACGAGGGACGTCATCGAGCTGTACGTGTGTCAAGAACTCGGGGGCGCCGGAGTAACGGCGCCGGGATCGGTCGGATCGCGAGGAGAATGTACGACTACTTCCTCTACGTTGTGATCGCTTCCGCTTCGGTCTACGAGGGTACGTAGACAACACTCTCCCCTCTCGTTGCTATACATCACCATGATCTTGCGTGTGCGTAGGAAATTTTTGAAATTACTACGTTCCCCAACAGTGGTATCAGAGCCAGGTTTTTATGGTTTGATGTTTTGCACGAGTAGAACACAAGTGAGTTGTGGGCGATACAAGTCATACTACCTACCAGCATGTCATACTTTGGTTCAGCGGTATTGTGAGATGAAGCGGCCCGGACCGACATTACGCGTACGCTTACGCGAGACTGGTTTCACCGCTACGAGCACTCGTTGCTTAAAGGTGACTGGCGGGTGTCTGTCTCTCTCACTTTAGTTGAACTGAAAAGGCTACGCCCGGTCCTTGAGAAGGTTAAACGAGTCTATTTGACGAAGTATCGTTGTGGTTTTGATGCGTAGGTGAGATTGGTTCTTGCTTAAGCCCGTAGCAGCCACGTAAAATTTGCAACAACAAAGTAGAGGACGTCTAACTTGTTTTTGCAGGGCATGTTGTGATGTGATATGGTCAAGACGTGATGCTATATTTTATTGTATGAGATGATCATGTTTTGTAACCGAAGTTATCGGCAACTGGCAGGAGCCATATGGTTGTCGCTTTATTGTATGAAATGCAATCGCCCTGTAATGCTTTACTTTATCACTAAGCGGTAGCGATAGTCGTAGAAGCATAAGATTGGCGAGACGACAACGATGCTACGATGGAGATCAAGGTGTCGCGCCGGTGACGATGGTGATCACGACGGTGCTTCGGAGATGGAGATCACAAGCACAAGATGATGATGGCCATATCATATCACTTATATTGATTGCATGTGATGTTTATCCTTTATGCATCTTATCTTGCTTTGATTGACGGTAGCATTTTAAGATGATCTCTCATTAAAATTATCAAGTAGTGTTCTCCCTGAGTATGCACCGTTGCCAAAGTTCGTCGTGCCGAGACACCACGTGATGATCGGGTGTGATAAGCTCTCGTTCATCTACAACGGGTGCAAGCCAGTTTTGCACACGCAGAATACTCAGGTTATACTTGACGAGCCTAGCATATGCAGATATGGCCTCGGAACACGGAGACCGAAAGGTCGAGCGTGAATCATATAGTAGATATGATCAACATAAGATGTTCACCATTGAAAACTACTCCATTTCACGTGATGATCGGTTATGGTTTAGTTGATTTGGATCACGTGATCACTTAGATGACTAGAGAGATGTCTGTCTAAGTGGGAGTTCTTAAGTAATATGATTAATTGAACTTAAATTTATCATGAACTTAGTACCTGATAGTATCTTGCTTGTTTATGTTTGATTGTAGATAGATGGCTCGTGCTGTTGTTCCGTTGAATTTTAATGCGTTCCTTGAGAAAGCAAAGTTGAAAGATGATGGTAGCAACTACACGGACTGGGTCCGTAACCTGAGGATTATCCTCATTGCTGCACAGAAGAGTTACGTCCTGGATGCACCGCTAGGTGCCAGGCCTGCTGCAGGAGCAACACCAGATGTTATGAACGTCTGGCAGAGCAAAGCTGATGACTACTCTATAGTTCAGTGTGCCATGCTTTACGGCTTAGAACCGGGACTTCAACGACGTTTTGAACGTCATGGAGCATATGAGATGTTCCAGGAGTTGAAGTTGATATTCCAACAGAATGCCCGGATTGAGAGATATGAAGTCTCCAATAAGTTCTATAGCTGCAAGATGGAGGAGAATAGTTCTGTCAGTGAGCACATACTCAAAATGTCTGGGTATTACAATCACTTGACTCAACTGGGAGTTAATCTTCCGGATGATTGTGTCATCGACAGAATTCTTCAATCACTGCCACCAAGCTACAAAGGCTTCGTGATGAACTATAATATGCAAGGGTTAGTAAAGACTATACCTGAACTCTTCGCAATGCTAAAGGCTGCGGAGGTAGAAATCAAGAAGGAGCATCAAGTGTTGATGGTCAATAAGACCACTAGTTTCAAGAAGAAAGGCAAAGGGAAGAAGAAAGGGAACTTCAAGAAGAACAGCAAGCAAGTTGCTGCTCAGGAGAAGAAACCCAAGTCTGGACCTAAGCCTGAAACTGAGTGCTTCTACTGCAAGCAGACTGGTCACTTGAAGCGGAACTGCCCCAAGTATTTGGCGGATAAGAAGGATGGCAAGGTGAACAAAGGTATATGTGATATACATGTTATTGATGTGTACCTTACTAGAGCTCGCAGTAGCACCTGGGTATTTGATACTGGTTACATTGCTAATATTTGCAACTCAAACAGGGACTACGGATTGCTTAACACCGGCAAAGGACGAGGTGACGATCTGGCGTGGGAAATGGTTCCAAAGTCGATGTGATCGCGGTCGGCACGCTACCTCTACATCTACCTTCGGGATTAGTTTTAGACCTAAATAATTGTTATTTGGTGCCTGCATTGAGCATGAACATTATATCTGGATCTTGTTTGATGCGAGACGGTTATTCATTTAAATCAGAGAATAATGGTTGTTCTATTTATATGAGTAATATCTTTTATGGTCATGCACCCTTGAAGAGTGGTCTATTTTTGATGAATCTCGATAGTAGTGATACACATATTCATAATGTTGAAACCAAAAGATGCAGAGTTGATAATGATAGTGCAACTTATTTGTGGCACTGCCGTTTAGGTCATATCGGTATAAAGCGCATGAAGAATTTCCATACTGATGGACTGTTGGAGTCACTTGATTATGAATCACTTGGCACTTGCGAACCGTGCCTCATGGGCAAGATGACTAAAACCCCGTTCTCCGGTACTATGGAGAGAGCAACAGATTTGTTGGAAATCATACATACAGATGTATGTGGTCCGATGAATGCTGAGGCTCGTGGCGGATATCGTTATTTTCTCACCTTCACAGATGACTTAAGCAGATATGGGTATATCTACTTAATGAAACATAAGTCTGAAACATTTGAAAAGTTCAAAGAATTTCAGAGTGAAGTTGAAAATCATCGTAATAAGAAAATTAAGTTTCTACGATCTGATCGTGGAGGTGAATATTTGAGTTACGAGTTTGGTCTACATTTGAAACAATGCGGAATAGTTTCGCAACTCACGCCACCCGGAACACCACAGCGTAATGGTGTGTCCGAACGTCATAATCGTACTTTACTAGATATGGTGCGATCTATGATGTCTCTTACAGATTTACCGCTATCATTTTGGGGTTATGCTCTAGAGACGGCCGCATTCACACTGAATAGAACACCGTCGAAATCCGTTGAGACGACACCTTATGAACTGTGGTTTAGCAAGAAACCAAAGTTGTCGTTTCTTAAAGTTTGGGGATGCGATGCTTATGTGAAAAAGCTTCAACCTGATAAGCTCGAACCCAAATCGGAGAAATGTGTCTTCATAGGATACCCAAAGGAGATAGTTGGGTACACCTTCTATCACAGATCCGAAGGCAAGACATTTGTTGCTAAGAATGGATCCTTTCTAGAGAAGGAGTTTCTCTCGAAAGAAGTGAATGGGAGGAAAGTAGAACTTGATGAGGTAATTGTACCTTCTCCTTACTTGAAAGTAGTTTGTCGCAGAAACCGTTTTCGAGACATCTACACCAAGTAGTGAGGAAGTTGATGATGTTGATCATGAAACTTCAGATCAAGTTGCTACAGAACCTCGTAGATCAACCAGAGTAAGATCCGCACCAGAGTGGTACGGTAATCCTGTTCTGGAAATCATGCTACTAGATCATGATGAACCTACGAACTATGAAGAAGCGATGGTGAGCCCAGATTCCGCAAAATGGCTTGAGGCCATGAAATCTGAGATGGGATCCATGTATGAAAACAAAGTATGGACTTTGGTTGACTTGCCCGAGGGTCGGCAAGCAATAGAAAACAAGTGGATCTTCAAGAAGAAGACTGACGCTGACGGTAATGTTACTGTCTACAAAGCTCGACTTGTCGCAAAGGGTTTTCGACAAGTTCAAGGGATTGACTACGATGAGACCTTCTCACCCGTAGCGATGCTTAAGTCTGTCCGAATCATGTTAGCAATTGCCGCATTTTATGATTATGAAATTTGGCAAATGGATGTAAAGACTGCATTCTGAATGGACTTCGGAAGAAGAGTTGTATATGATGCAACCAGAAGGTTTTATCGATCCAAAGGGAGCTAACAAAGTGTGCAAGCTCCAGCGATCCATTTATGGACTGGTGCAAGCATCTCGAGTTGGAATAAACGCTTTGATAGTGTGATCAAAGCATTTGGGTTCATACAGACTTTTGGAGAAGCCTGTATTTACAAGAAAGTGAGTGGGAGCTCTGTAGCATTTCTGATATTATATGTAGATGACATATTGCTGATTGGAAATGATATAGAATTTCTGGATAGCATAAAGGGATACTTGAATAAGAGTTTTTCAAAGAAATACCTCGGGGAAGCTGCTTACATATTGGGCATTAATATCTATAGAGATAGATCAAGACGCTTAATTGGACTTTCACAAAGCACATACCTTGACAAAATTTTGAAGAAGTTCAAAATGGATCAAGCAAAGAAAGGGTTCTTGCCTGTGTTACAAGGTGTGAAGTTGAGTAAGACTCAATGCCCGACCACTGCAGAAGATAGAGAGAAAATGAAAGATGTTCCCTATGCTTCAGCCATAGGCTCTATCATGTATGCAATGCTGTGTACCAGACCTGATGTGTGCCTTGCTATAAGCTTAGCAGGGAGGTACCAAAGTAATCCAGGAGTGGATCACTGGACAGCGGTCAAGAACATCCTGAAATACCTGAAAAGGACTAAGGATATGTTTCTCGTATATGGAGGTGACAAAGAGCTCATCGTAAACGGTTACGTTGATGCAAGCTTTGACACTGATCCGGACGATTCTAAATCGCAGACCGGATACGTATTTACACTAAACGGAGGAGTTGTCAGTTGGTGCAGTTCTAAACAAAGCGTCGTAGCAGGATCTACATGTGAAGCGGAGTACATAGCAGCTTCAGAAGCAGCTAATGAAGGAGTCTGGATGAAGGAGTTCATATCCGATCTAGGTGTCATACCTAGTGCATCGGGTCCAATGAAAATCTTCTGTGACAATACTGGAACAATTGCCTTAGCGAAGGAATCCAGATTTCACAAGAGGACCAAGCACATCAAAAGACGCTTCAATTCCATCCGGGATTTAGTCCAGGTGGGAGACATAGAGATTTGCAAGATACATACGGATCTGAATGTAGCAGACCCGTTGACTAAGCCTCTTCCACGAGCAAAACATGATCAACACCAAGACTCCATGGGTGTTAGAATCATTACTATGTAATCTAGATTATTGACTCTAGTGCAAGTGGGAGACTGAAGGAAATATGCCCTAGAGGCAATAATAAAGTTATTATTTATTTCCTTATTTCATGATAAATGTTTATCATTCATGCTAGAATTGTATTAACCGTAAACATGATACATGTGTGAATGCATAGACAAACAATATGTCACTAGTATGCCTCTACTAGACTAGCTTGTTAATCAAAGATGGTTATGTTTCCTAACCATGAACAAAGAGTTGTTATTTGATTAACAAGGTCACATCATTAGTAGAATGATCTGATTGACATGACCCATTCCATTAGCTTAGCACACGATCGTTTAGTATGTTGCTACTGCTTTTATCCATGACTTATACATGTTCCAAGAACTATGAGATTATGCAACTCCGCTTACGGAGGAACACTTTGGTGCTACCAAACGTCACAACGAATCGGGTGATTATAAAGGAGTACTACAGGTGT
The DNA here is from genome assembly GCA_021437245.1 of Aegilops speltoides. Classification (NCBI taxonomy): domain Eukaryota; kingdom Viridiplantae; phylum Streptophyta; class Magnoliopsida; order Poales; family Poaceae; genus Aegilops; species Aegilops speltoides. The sequence goes on from CM038142.1 coordinate 87,750,195, forward strand.
CTCCAAAGGTAGATGTTGGGTTGGCGTATTTCGAGATTAGGTTTTGTCACTCCGATTGTCGGAGAGGTATCTCTGGGCCCTCTCGGTAATACACATCACTGAAGCCTTGCAAGCATTACAACTAATGAGTTAGCTGTGAGATGATGTATTACGGAACGAGTAAAGAGACTTGCCGGTAACGAGATTGAACTAGGTATTGGATACCGACGATCGAATCTCGGGCAAGTAACATACCGATGACAAAGGGAACAACGTATGTTGTTATGCGGTCTGACCGATAAAGATCTTTGTAGAATATGTAGGAGCCAATATGGGCATCCAGGTCCCGTTATTGGTTATTGACCGAAGACGTGTCTCGGTCATGTCTACATTGTTCTCGAACCGTAGGGTCCGCACGCTTAAGGTTTCGATGACTGTTATATTATGAGTTTATGTATTTTGATGTACCGAAGAAGTTCGGAGTCCCGGATGTGATCACGGACATGACGAGGAGTCTCAAATGGTCGAGACATAAAGATTGATATATTGGAAGCCTATATTTGAGTTCGAATGGTTCCGTGAAATCAGGATTTTACGGAAAACCGGGGTTACGGAACCCTCCGGGAGCTATTGGGCCTTAGTGGGCCACGAGGAAGAAGAGGAAGGGCCGGCCAGGGGTGGCCGCCGCCTCCCCTAGTCCGAATAGGACAAGGAGAGGGGCGGCCTCTTCTCTCTCCCCTCCCCAATCCTACTCCAACTAGGAAGGGGGAGTCCTACTCGGTGGGAGTAGGACTCCTCCGCAGCGCCTCCCTTGGGCGGCCGCACCTCCCCCTCCCTCCTTTATATACGGGGGCAGGGGCACCCTAGAACACACAAGTTTGATCTACGAATCGCTCCTTAGCCGTGTGCGGTGCCCCTTCCACCATATTCCACCTCGGTCATATCGTCAAGCTTAGCGAAGCTCTGCCGTAGAACATCAAGATCGTCCACCACGCCGTCGTCTTGACGGAACTCTCCTCGACACTCGGCTGGATCGGAGTACGAGGGACGCCATCGAGCTGTACGTGTGTCAAGAACTCGGGGCACCGGAGTAACGGCGCCGGATCGGTCGAACTTAATTGGACTTTCACAAAGCACATACCTTGACAAAATTTTGAAGAAGTTCAAAATGGATCAAGCAAAGAAAGGGTTCTTGCCTGTGTTACAAGGTGTGAAGTTGAGTAAGACTCAATGCCCGACCAACTACGCAGAAGATAGAGAGAAATGAAAGATGTTCCTATGCTTCAGCCATAGGCTCTATCATGTATGCAATGCTGTGTACCAGACCTGATGTGTGCCTTGCTATAAGCTTAGCGAGGAGGTACCAAAGTAATCCAGAGTGGATCATGGACAGCGGTCAAGAACATCTGAAATACGAAAAGGACTAAGGATATGTTTCTCGTATATGGAGGTGACAAAGAGCTCATAAATGGCAGTTACGTTGATGCAAGCTTTGACACTGATCCGACGATTCTAAATCGCAGACCGGATCGTATTTACACTAAGCGGAGGAGTTGTCGGTTGGTGCAGTTCTAAACAAAGCGTCGTGGCAGGATCTACATGTGAAGCGGAGTACATAGCAGCTTGAAGCAGCTAATGAAGGAGTGCGGATGAAGGAGTTCATATCCGATCTAGGTGTCATACCTAGTGCATCGGGTCAATGAAAATCTTCGTGACAATCTTTGGAACAATTGCCTTAGCGAAGAATCCAGATTTCACAAGAGGACCAAGCACATCAAAAGGCGCTTCAATTCCATCCGGGATTTAGTCGGTGGGAGACATAGAGATTTGCAAGATACATACGGATCTGAATGTAGCGAGACCGTTGACTAAGCCTCTTCCACGAGCAAAACATGATCAACACCAAGACTCCATGGGTGTTAGAATCATTACTATGTAATCTAGATTATTGACTCTAGTGCAAGTGGGAGACTGAAGGAAATATGCCCTAGAGGCAATAATAAAGTTATTATTTATTTCCTTATTTCATGATAAATGTTTATCATTCATGCTAGAATTGTATTAACCGTAAACATGATACATGTGTGAATGCATAGACAAACAATATGTCACTAGTATGCCTCTACTAGACTAGCTTGTTAATCAAAGATGGTTATGTTTCCTAACCATGAACAAAGAGTTGTTATTTGATTAACAAGGTCACATCATTAGTAGAATGATCTGATTGACATGACCCATTCCATTAGCTTAGCACACGATCGTTTAGTATGTTGCTACTGCTTTTATCCATGACTTATACATGTTCCAGTAACTATGAGATTATGCAACTCCCGTTTACCGGAGGAACACTTTGGGTGCTACCAAACGTCACAACGTAACTGGGTGATTATAAAGGAGTACTACAGGTGTCTCCAAAGGTAGATGTTGGGTTGGCGTATTTCAAGATTAGGTTTTGTCACTCCGATTGTCGGAGAGGTATCTCTGGGCCCTCTCGGTAATACACATCACTGAAGCCTTGCAAGCATTACAACTAATGAGTTAGCTGTGAGATGATGTATTACGGAACGAGTAAAGAGACTTGCCGATAACGAGATTGAACTAGGTATTGGATACCGACGATCGAATCTCGGGCAAGTAACATACCGATGACAAAGGGAACAACGTATGTTGTTATGCGATCGACCGATAAAGATCTTTGTAGAATATGTAGGAGCCAATATGGGCATCCAGGTCCCGTTATTGGTTATTGACCGAAGACGTGTCTCGGTCATGTCTACATTGTTCTCGAACCGTAGGGTCCGCACGCTTAAGGTTTCGATGACTGTTATATTATGAGTTTATGTATTTTGATGTACCGAAGAAGTTCGGAGTCCCGGATGTGATCACGGACATGACGAGGAGTCTCGAAATGGTCGAGACATAAAGATTGATATATTGGAAGCCTATATTTGGAGTTCGGAATGGTTCCGGGTGAAATCAGGATTTTACCGGAAAACCGGGGGGTTACCGGAACCCTCCCGGGAGCTATTGGGCCTTAGTGGGCCACGAGGAAGAAGAGGAAGGGCCGGCCAGGGGTGGCCGCGCGCCCCCTCCCCCCTAGTCCGAATAGGACAAGGAGAGGGGGGCGGCGCCCCCCCTTCTCTCTTCCCCCCCCCAATCCTACTCCAACTAGGAAGGGGGGTCCTACTCGGTGGGAGTAGGACTCCTCAGCGCGCCTCCCTTGGGCGGCCGCACCTCCCCCTCCCTCCTTTATATCTGAGGCAGGGGCACCCTAGAACACACAAGTTTGATCTCGAATCGTTCCTTAGCCGTGTGCGGTGCCCCTTCCACCATATTCCACCTCGGTCATATCGTCAAGAAGCTTAAGCGGCTTCTGCGCCGATAGAACATCAAGATCGTCCTGCACGCCGTCGTCTTGTGGAACTCTCCTCGACACTCGGCTGGATCGGATCTGAGGGCGTCATCGAGCTGTCGTGTGTCAAGAACTCGGGGCACCGATGATGTGGCGGCGGGATCGGTCGAATCGCGAGGAGAACGTACGACTACTTCCTCTATGTTGTGATCGCTTCCGCTTCGGTCTACGAGGGTATGTAGACAACACTCTCCCCTCTCGTTTCTATACATCACCATGATCTTGCGTGTGCGTAGGAATTTTTTTGAAATTACTACGTTCCCCAACATCAGGTTGGCCAGAAGGGTATGTTAGAGAGCACATTGTTTTTCGACATCCTTGAAATGACCCTAATTTTTTTTCATGTCCTCGTATGCAAATTCAACGAACCATGACAAGTTGTTTTTGTTTCCGACAAGTTTTGTATATTTCCAAACTTTTCTCGGTAAGAAAATGCAGAAAAAAGTTGGATTGTGGCAACGTGCGTACGGTGTCGGAAGTCATTTAGACCAGACATGGATGCCTAACATGGGCATGCCCACTTGCTTCCAAAAGTTGGGGGCATGTATGATATTTCCAAAGAAATACCATGTTCAAAGGAGAGTGTTCGAATAGGCCAGAAGGATATGTTTGGGAGCACCTAATTTCTCGACATTCCTTAAATGACCCTATTTTTTTTCATGGTCTTGTATGACCAATTCAAGGCACCATGCCAAATTGTTTGACTTTTTGCCAAGTTTTGCATCTTTTCAGTTTTCTCGGTGAAAAATGCCGATTAATGTCAAAATGTGTCAAAACGTGGATACGGTGTCGGAAGTCATTCAAACCAGGCATGGATGCCTCATATGTCCATGCCAGACTCTTACAAGAAGCTGGGATCATTTATCCATAGCCTAAAATGTACCAGTTAGATGAGTGTATTTATAATTCCCGTCATTATAACTCAACGTAAACATTTTTTTCCTAACAATTTATTGAAATTCTTCAACAATTTTGGAATTTCAAAGTGTGTATGAAAATTTTACTAACTTGAACACTTTTTCCCAAAATTGTTAAAAAACTACGAAAAAATGATGAAAATTTTGAACAAATATTGCAAACCACGTACTTTTTTCAAAAAATCATCAACTTTTTCGAAATGCATACATTTCTTAAATTTGTGAACAAAAAATTCGAAAATTGGAACATTTTATGAAATTCCAGAATAGTTTTTAGATTTTTAAACAATATTTGAAAACAAGAACATTTTATGTTATGCCAAACAAATTTTCAAATTTTTGAACAAGTTTCACAAAGAATAATAAATTTCAAAATTAGAAAAATGGATTACCAAAGAGAGAAGAAAAACGAAAATAATTGCAAAAAAAAAAAATGCTTAGGCCCTAGAAAATAAGAAATGTTTTCAGAAAATGTTAGTATATTAGAAAAAATATTTGCAAATTTGAGTTTCTTTTTTGTGTTTTATAATAATGCTCACCAATTTTTAAAACGGTTTGCATTTTGAAATGTTCAAAAATTTTAAAATTGTTCATGATTTCAACAAAATGTTCACAAATTTGATAAATTATTCGTCTTTTCGAAAAAATGTCTGCAGTTTCCGAAGAATGTTGACAATTCTAAAAAATTGTTCATAGAATTTAAAAAATATTCACAAAATCAAAGTATTTTTCATAAAAGGGGATTAGAAATTTGAAGAAAATTCGCGTTTCTAAAAGAAGTTCAAATTTTGATTTTTTTTGTATCTTGAAAAAAATCCATGTTTTCGAAAAATATTCCAAAAGATGAAAAACACATTAGTTTTTTTCTTTTCCCTAATAATAAAGCACGGATTGAATCCGTCGGGTTCACCGTCACAATAGCTTCTTTCAGTGAATTTACGCTTTCAGTATAATTTAAAACATACGGATTAGAGACACTGCCGTAGACGTCACGAAGCTCTCTGGCCCGTGTGTGCACGTAGGGTAGTTGGTCTTTCCTGGCCAAGTTGCCGAGGAGCATCGTGGTGAGAAGGCAGCAGCCAGCGCAAGCTCCTCGAGCGGCGGTGGGGACTACGAGGACGTCGGCAACAAGGACTAGCCCCGGCTGGGTCTTGGCGCTATGGTGTCTCCCTCATCTATAGGGAGCGACAACGATGGCGCCATGGCTGCTCTGATAGAGATGGACCTGTTCGACTGATAAAAGTGGACGCCGTGGGTGTCAGTGATGACATGGCAACGGCCGGCCAACATGCGTCGCCGCTCGCGCATGTGAGCGATGGTGGCTCACGGCACTCGGTAGAGCGACTTTCATGGTGTTTCATGCAAGCCGGCGCGGCCTGGGCACTTGGGCAGCAGAACGACTCGTGGTGGCACGGCGGCACGATGGTTCATGCGACGCGGCCTTGGCCCATCGCAGTGGTGCCAAGAACGCGATGCTCGCGGCCAGGTAGGCCAAGGCGCGTGGGCTATTCGGGAACACGGTTGCCATTGGTGCATGGTGGTGACGGTCAGGAGCGGTGCAACTACTCCTTCAGGCAGGCGTGTGATGCTCGTGACAGCGCACGGGAGGCGGAGGCATGCGGGTGAGAGCCGGTGACATGCATCAGATGGCAATGGCATTGATGCTCGGCACCGGCACACCAGCGACATCCAGCAACACAGCGAGCGGCTGCATCGGGCCATGATGCGAAAACCAGCATTCCAGCAGTTGCCTGAGCATGCACTACTGCGGAGCCAAAGCACGGCAGTGAGTGCAACCTGTTCGGGAACGGCTGCACGCTGGGGCAAAAATCACATATTTGACCTGAGGCCCAAATCAAATCACAAAATGACCTGCTCACAAAAAAATTTCACTCCGCTGACCCTTTCGAGTGGCGCCCGACAGCTAGGCGCCGCACCCTACTGTGCAGTGCCCTTCCCTTAGGCGTCGCACCTCCTGCCAGCGTGGCAGCCCTGGTCCAGTTGCGGCCCCACACGCAGCTGTGCAGCGCCTAAGGCTAGGGCGCCACACTTGTAATGTGCACCGCCCGTATCTTAGGCGCCACACTGTCTGTGTGCCACTTAGGCTGGCCCCACCCTCTCCCCCCTCCCACCCCCACCCCACACCCCCACCCCACCCAAACCTTTAGCCTTGCGCCCCTCCTCTCTTCCCCACTCCCCCATCTCAAATCCTTATCAAATCTTCCAAATCCGGAGTATTTGACCGTGGATTTCGAAGCCAACCCCTCCCTTAAGGCAATCTCCTCCGATCCCCTCGTTTTCATCCATAGGAATTGTCACATTTGCTCAAATCTAGCTAGTTTGGGGAAACCCTAGTTTTTGCTTGGATTTGGAAATTTGTGTGGAATCATGTTATGTTTCTTTGCTAATTTGGTATGGTTAGGCTTTCATAGTATGCTAGGGTTAGGGTTATGTGTGTTTGATGTTGGTGTTAGGGTTATGCTATGGTTAGGGTTGTGGTTATTGTTAAGTGGGGGTTAGGGTTATTAATTCATATATATGTTAGGGCGTATGTATTTTGTGCAAATATTTTTGTTAAGTACTTACTTGATATATGTGTGTTTTTGATTATTGTACGGATGGGGAGAACATGTGTTTATGTTCATCAACGTTGAGACGGACCCGGATGAGTTTGACATGGTGTTTGAGAGTAGTCCTAGCTATGCGGAGCTTTTGGAACAAGTGAGGAAATATTTGAATTGGATGGACCCAAGTGACGTTGTTGAGTTCGAGGGAAGGCATAATGTTGGTTTTGGAATGCACATCCGTTGGAAGACAATGCGTGTGAACTCCGAGCAACGTTGGGTTGCATACAAGGAGATGGTTGCCGAATCTCTAGGCAAGGCTCTTGAGTTATTTGCCTCCAAGAAGGTTGAGTCTACTTTGAATTTGGACTTGAACCGGAACCCCTCCCCGTTGGTTGCTAGCACTCCCCCACCCATGAACCAAGATCAAATGAGTGAACCTCATTTCACGCAACAAGATTGGCCAACATTGATCCCGACTCCAAACAACCAAAATGAAGCTTTTGAAGAGGAGAATGATGAGTACGAGGAGGATGACAACGAAGTTGATCTCCATGACAACAATGTGGGTGATCTCGACCAATATCATGTGCAAGAGACAATGGACCAATCCATCCCTTTTTCCCGTGCATATGCATCGGACTCGGATGACGATGGTCCCGATGAAGAAGTTGATGAGGAGGGGTTCATGCCGAAGGAAGCCCAAGCATTCAAGAAGGTATTCGGGCGGGATCACAAGACACCATTGTTCAAGGATCTTAGTCTCGCGGATGAAGCCGTTGTGGATGGTGGCAAATGCATATCTCTTGGAGCTAGGCCAAGTTCTCACCGTGATTTGGAAGACGGCAAGAACAGGATATATCCCGGTTGTGAGTTTTAATCCTTCTTGGAATTGAAGACGTGGCTTGACAACTACTCAGTTACACATTATCGTCCACATAAAGTGGCAAACTCGGACGTCAATGTGCGTTACACGGTCAAATGTGAAGTGCCAACATGTCCATGGATTGTGCGTGTAAGGCCATGGAAAGGAGGTCCCACTTGGCGCATAGTGAGTTGTCTACCAACTCACATGTGCCGGCATAAGAATGCGGATGGCAAGCTTGTGTACCAACAACACAGACAACTAACGTCCGAGTTCATTGCTTACAGGTTATCCAACCAAATATCCACACTTCCAATAATGAGCATCAAGAGTGTCATTGACCTTGTGAAAGCCATCTTTCATTACAAGGTGAAGCACGACAAGGCATGGAAGGCAAAGCAAGCCGCATTCAAGATGTTGTATGGCAATTGGGAGGAAGCATACAACCGACTCCCTAGGTTGTTGTTAGCTATGGCCGCCACAAACCCAAGCATGGTTCACATGGTTGAGCCTCATGGGCACCAAACATTGATTCATAACGGGAGGACCGTCCGAGTATTTGGCCGTGCATTTTGGGCCTTTGAGCAATGCGTGAGGGCTTTTGAGCATTGTCGGCCCGTCATCGCCATTGATGGCACGTTCTTGACCGGACAATACGAGGGCACTTTATTGGTTGCAATAGAAAGTGATGCCAATAACCGGGTGTTGCCTTTGGCTTTCGCTTTGGTTGAGGTGGAGAACAATGATAACTGGGAGTGGTTCTTGCGTCAATTGAGAACAAAGGGTATTACGGCTGAAAGGAAATTTGTGTCATATTGGATCGCCATCCGGAATTCTAAATCGGTGGTGGTTGACATTCCGGACATACAAAGTTGCATCATCGATGGTGCATGAGGCACTTTATGCAAACTTCTATAGGGCATGTGGTATCAAGGAGTTGGCGATGATCTTGAGGATTGTTGTCTCGCTTTCACCAACAAGCGGTTTGCCACATTGTTCAATGCATTGCTCGGACACAAGAAACTTGACCCGGCGGTCGAGTTTCTCAATAAGAACATTGTCAAAAGGAATATGTGGGCACGTGCTTTCGATGAAGATGGCGGAGATGCGGTCAAATGACAAGCAATATGGCAGAATGCTTCAATAAGGTGCTCAAGGGTGTCGTGCATTACCCGTGTGGCAATAGTTCAATACACATTTGACAAGATGAATGGATACTTTTTAAAGTACTCAATGGAGACTGATAAGCAGATTGCTGGTGAGAACAAGGATAAGCACAAGTACAATTTCCCACCAAAGGTTGAAGAATGGTTGGAATTTCAATCACGAAAGGCAGACTCCCAAGAAGCTGTACTATATGACGATAACGAGTGGAAGTATGAGGTGAAAGAGCCTGGAGGAACCACAAACGATGGCCACCAACACGGAGGCCGGTCTTTCAAGGTCTCCCTAACACGGTGTGATTGCAGCCGCATGAGGCCATCGTTGCTTCATCTCCCATGCTCGCACTTGTTAAACGCATCCCGGGTTAGGAATGTGGACGTCAATCACCCTCTTACCGTGAGGGAGTCCGAGTTCTCAATCATGATGGTAAAGAATACATGGACTCCACGGTTCCAGCCATACTTGGACCAATCACAATGGTCGGAGTATCATGGAGTTCAACTATGGCCGGACCCGGAATTGAAGGTCGTTAGACGGGGAAGACGTAAGACAAAGCATCTTAGAGGTGACATGGACGGATGGGGCCGTGGTGGCGGTGGAGAATACGGCACCAGCCAATTCCAAGAGCCTCGTGAGCAATCCCGTTGTGGGGGCTGCAGTCATGGGGGACACAACACAAGAACTTGTCCCAAACCAAGAAAGAGATCAAAGAAAAATGGTGCAAGCACAAGCCAAGCAAACGATAGCCAACCAAGTCAACCAAGGGGTAGCCAACCAAGTCAAACAAGTGGTGGAGTGCCAAACCAATCAAATCAAACAAGCCAACGAGGAACTAGGCAACAAAGAGGGAGTCAACTTGGTCTTAGAAGAGGCCATGGTTGTGGTAGAGGCCGTGGTGATGGTCTTGGCCGTGGTGAAGGTCTTGGCCGTGGTGGTGATAGAGGCCGTGCTGATGGTCTTGGCCATGGTGAAGGCCTAGGCCATTGTGATGGTCTTGACCGTGGTGGTGGTAGAGGCCGTGGTGCTGGTAAAGGCCGTGGTGATGGTCTTGGCCGTGGTGGTGGTAGAGGCCGTGGTGGTGGTCTAGGCCGTGGTGCTGGTGGAGGCCGTGGTGGTGATCCTGGCCTTGGCGGCGACCGTAGTGGAGGAATGATCTCTTGGCTCAATGGACCATTGCCGTATGTGACTTACTATGATCTTGTTCTTTTGGATCAATGCTTGTGTTGTCATTTTGTATTGTGTGACTAACTATTATATTGCCATTTTCATAGGTATGGAAACAATGAAGGGGGTGGGGGACACCGAGGGGGAAGCTGAGATCCCTTGGTGGTGGGAGGAGGGAGAAGAAGAAGAAGAAGAAAGGAAGAAGAAGAAACTACAAGGACCGTGACCTTCTTATGAATCAAAATTTGTGCCACTATGTGTTTTGGCTCAATGTTTGTGTATGACTATGTGATTGGACTACTCTATTGCTATGTGTGTATGATTATGTGATTTGGACAAGTATATGTGCTATGCGTGTATGACTATGTGAGTGGACTACTGTTTCTGTGTTTTGGACTACGACATGTAATTTGGATATGATTATGTGGCATCTATATGAATCACAAAACAAAAAAAAGCAGTAGGTATTTGAAAACAACAGTTAGTGCAGCGCCCAAGGGCAAGGCGCCACACTACACAGCGCATCGCCTTGCCCTTAGGCACTGCACACCTAGACATTTATTAGGCTGCACCAACTCCCTCCCACCCATCCCCACCCCACACACCCCCACCCTCCACACAAACCCGAAGCTCAGTGCCTCCCCTGTGCCCTCCTCTCCCCCCTCTCAAATCCTTCTCAGATCCGGAGTATCTGGCCATGGATTTCGAAGCCAACCCCTCCCTTAAGGTAATCTCCTCTGATCCCCTCGTTTTCATCCATAGGAATTGTCACATTTGCTCAAATCTAGCTAGTTTGGGGAAACCCTAGTTTTTGCTTGGATTTGGAAATTTGTGTTGAATCATCTTATGTTTCTTTGCTAATTTGGTATGGTTAGGCTTTCATAGTATGCTAGGGTTAGGGTTATGTGTGTTTGATGTTGGTGTTAGGGTTATGCTATGGTTAGGGTTGTGGTTATTGTTAAGTGGGGGTTAGGGTTAACCAATAGTTCTCGGTTTTGTAGGCATGGCTTCATCCGGTTCCATGACCAGGCCACCATGTGCTAACCAAGAAGACATGCCAAACAAGTGGGAGGACGCATCTTTGGACAAGGTGAAGGAGAAAGATGTCAACATCCCGCAAGGTGAAGGTGTCCACCGACCGAAAGAAAGCATGGACGGAAGGGCGGAGATATTTTGTATGCCCGAACTATGCTTATGATCGTGCGCTTCCAACTAACGCCTATGACCAACCACCGATGGCTCGAAAGTAAAATGTTACTCTCAAATGTGTGTCAACACTAAAAACAATTTTTTATGCAGTCACCGCCTCCTCTATGCAAGTACTTCACGTGGATAGATCTTGAAGTGCCAGAAGATGTCAAAAAGGACCAATACCAAGATTGTCTTAGGCGGCAATGGTGGTTCGAAGAATCATTTCGTAGAGGCTTGGAGGAAGAGCGTCGTCAGAAGGAGAGGATGGAGCGGAAGAAATGAGAGGAGGAGAGGGCACGCCAAGTGAAACTTGCTCGTGAGGAGGAGAGGGCAAGAAAGCTTGCAAAGGCTCGCGAGGCGCAAGAGGAGGACTCGGCACGTGACAAGAAGGGGAAATGGCCTCGCTCTACTCAGTAGGGACTTCTCTTCGGTGCACTCGTCGTCAACTATCTTCTAATGAATGTGTCGTGAACTTGTGAGGGCATGTGAGATGTTGGTGAACTATCTTCTAGGGCAAGCTTCCAATTGTCATTTGTAATGAATGTGTCGTGAACCATGTCGTAGTAATGTTTGAATTGTCTTAAGTTATGAACTCGTCGGCATAAAATTTGTGTTTGTTCAAATTGCTGTGATGCTGCAGTCATTGTAAGTATTATGGATGGTCAGTGCTGCAAGCCTTCTGTAGCTCTCTGGATAGCCATGGCCAGTTGAGCAGCGCCTAAGGGCAGGGTGATGCACTGTACAGTGCAGCGTCTAAGGGTTGGGAACCACACAGTACAGTGCAGCGCCTAACTGTTGGGCGCTGCAGTGCTGCTAAAAGCTAAACTGCAGAAATAGATGCCATTTTGGCCTCATGCAGCAGCACTCACATAACTTGAACATCACTAAAAGTACTATAAACTGCACATACTAAACAAAGAGAACTAATAACCTGAACATCATATCATTTAAGACAATTCAACATTACTTCAAGTTGGCAAACAGAAATACGACACTAGTAAGAGTTCACCAACATATAACATAACCTCACAAGTTCATCAACCTAATGAAACGGCTACAAGTAACATGAACAAGCACTAATGCCTTCCGCGCGTGTTCCTGGTGCCACGCCTGCAGGCAATCTTGTTCTTCCTGGAAGGATGAGCCTCCTCTTCCTGCACTTCCTCCTCCGCCTCCGCCTTAGCCTCATCATCCAAGCTAGCCATCCGCGAGGTCCCTACGACCACCTTTGGGTTGCCTATGTTGTCATAGTTGTTGGGCGTGTACCGGCGTCTGGGCTGCCTAGGCTTGAACACATATGCGGACCAAGCTTAAGCGTCCGCCAAAATCATGTCATCATCAAGCTCATGGCCCTATCACCCAATCAAACAATATGGTGAAGGCCGGTGTCATAATCAAGTGAGAATCACATCTAAAGGATTAGTCATACCTCTTGGGTGACCGCACCCTCATCATCTAGATAAGCATATGAGGAACTCACATCGTCCCCCTGATGGTGAGATGAGAAGTGCGATGGTGTTCAGACCTAGAGCGGATGGTTCATCATATTCGGGATCCGACAACCCGGAAGATTCGATAACCGCCTTAACTTCTTGGCACGGCGTTGTAACATGAACAAGTGTGTAAGATATCAAACTACGCAACATAGGTGGCTCTCATAGTGAATGCAATATGTACCTTGAGGAATGCTCGTAGTGAACCATCATCATTGCCGTTTCCAATCGGTGTCTTCTCCAGAATAGACTAGCTCTCATTAGCTGCTTTCTTGATCTCGGTGCGCTGTGGATGAGAAAGAATGAATGCGTTAGCCATTCAAACATGTGTATCTGATCAGCGGGAAAGTAAAGAAGAACACTTTACCACATAGTTAATCACCGGAACAGCAGGGACTCCTTGCCCTTGCCTGACATCTCTGTTGTACTTCCCCTTTGCTAGATCCTCAAAGTTTACAGGTTCTTCAAGAATATCCTCATTATATGCGGAGGGCATATCTCAACTTCAGTAGTTCAATAAACCATAAATGCGTAGTTATCAAAAGCAAGTGGGTTGTGCTCACGAAGCGAGGCGCGTCTTGATGCTCTGAGCTTGCTCCACACAAAGCTGGAAGCGGGTAACATACGGAGCATGATGCTTGTCCCAGTCCTTTATCTTCCGCTGCGTTCTCCTGTCCAACCTGCTGGTACAAAACCAAACATTAGCACAATCAAAAGGAGTCCCAATGCTTAGTCAATACACATACATGCTCTCTTACCTATGAAGTGCTTTGTCTGTGTCCACCCAATCCGGCGGGTGAGGCTGGAACAGACCAAACTGACGATACACGCGATGCGGCAAAATGAAACTCAACCGCCCAGTTGCATATTAGTGGGCACCGCATAAGCCAGAGATCCTTATCCCGCAAGCACATCGGGTTGAGGCGGAACTCCTCGGTGTACCCCAACCTCTCACCCGTGCCATATGGCTTCCATACCACCTTGAAATAGGGCAACAATGCAAATTTGATGACTATTTTTAAAGCAAGCATGAGAAAGGAATGAAGTAATGACCTCCTTACCTGCTCAGGCGTAATCGTGTCCAACTCGGCAATGTACTTTTGGTACATGAGATTGACATCGTTCGTCATCTCGGAAACCACATCCCACTTGTAAGCCCAAGTGGGGCGCTGTAATTCGTCATGTTCATCTTCATACCAAGGATTAAACCTGATGCTCTTCGGGCGTCCAACAGGCAGACGCTCCCAGCTCCATACAGAAAGTAGAAGCAGAATACCACCAATGCCTGCACTATCTGTGATCCTGCAACACGCATCGCCTAGCTGCATATGAAAGAAAAACAATGTTAACTTGACAGCAAGCTTGCATTGCTAATGAAGAAATGAGTTGATCACAAAACAAACCAACTACCCGTCGGTACAAGTAGGCAAGAGTCGCTGAACCCCAACTCCATTTGCTATCGATGACGATCAACGCCTTCAGCCACATCCATGGAGCATTCTTGCCAGTGGAGTCAGGAAACAAAGTCCTCGACACAACGTACCACATATACACACGAGCATGTGTCTGGATCACATCATCAGTGGCATCCGGAGAACGCGTCGCAAAGTTATTTTGAATCCACGTGAAAGCAGCTCATTGCTTTCCTTTCCCTCTTCTTCTTCTCTTCTCCCTCCTCTACATCATCCTCGGCCTCGGTAGGAGCCATACCGATAAAACAATCATCTGCTTTCGCGCCACCCATCAGAATCGGTGCTCATATAGAGGCCTCCCGTCGATAACAAGACCGGTGATCAGCGAGACATCCTCGGCGTCACGGTCATCTCCCGATCCGAAGATGGAAGCTGTGCATCTCGGCCTCTAGCGATCAACAAGGCGGACACGGTGGAAGCGTTGAGATTGGCGTGGACGGTGACCAACAGAATCCACGGGAGTAGTCACTGCTGCTTGATGTGCGGTGTGTACGCTCATCGTAAGGCATGGCGAGGACCGAAGACCCGTGATACGAATCTTGAGAGGTTCAAGTTTACGCAAAAACAAGTAATGACAAATCTTAGGGCATGTAAATTTCAACTAAAGGCAAATTTGCAAAATATTTAGATTACTCATTATTACCTTCTCCTTCTCGCGCATCATGTAGGCCCGGTGTTGCACGTCGTAGACATCGTCCAGAAGCCAAACCATCCTTACAAATTTCAAACAATAAACATATAAGAGTTCATCTTCATCTCAAATATCGGTATACACTAAACATATAACATGTGTTCAACTACAAGAATCTCAACATCTCCTCAAACAATGAATATGTCATATGTGTTCAAATAAATTAAACATCTAATATTTCAAATAAACTCAACATCTAATATTTCAAATAACTCAACATCTACTATATATCTAAGCAAACATCTCATATATGTCTACAAAAATCAACATCTCATAGTTATCTATAAAAATAGGCATCTCATATATATCTAAAAAAACTAAACAATCTAGGGTTTCACTAACAAGAATCATATATTGTGAACTAATCAATAACACTACGGTACTACCAATATGACTACACATCCTTAATCGAGCAAATCAAGCAAATCAAGGGTTCCATCAAATCTTGGAAAAATCTCTAAAATGGCAACAAAGTTACGGAGCAAAAGAAAGAGAACGGAAGAGTTTACCTAGTAGGATGGATTGGAGATCGAATCCGCGGATCAAATCTTCAGATCTAAGAGGTATGTGTGTGTGTGTGTGGGGAATTAGATGGGGCGCCTTGCTGCTCTCTCGAGAAGGCGGAGAGGAGAAAAGCTGCTTGAGTGGTGGGGCGGCAGCAGAATCCTTGTGCAGGCGCCTAAGGGCTAGGCGCTACATCATAGTGTGGCGCCTAGGGCTTAGGCTGCTACAGCTGCGTGTGGGGCGTGCTGTGCAGGGGCTGCCATGTTGGCGGGAAGTGCGATGCCTAAGGGAAGGGCCTTGCAGTGGGTCTGGCGCCAATTTGTCGGCGCCACTCGAAAGGTCGTGAGTGAAATTTTTTCCTGAGCAGGTCATTTTGTGATTTAATTTGGGCCTCAGGTCAAATATGTGATTTCTGGCGCACGCTGGCTAACACTCGGCAGAAATTACATAGTTGACCTGAGGCCAAATCAAATCACAAAATGACCTGCTCAATCAAATTTTCACTCTATCGACCCTTTTCGAGTGGCGCCAGCATACTGGGCATCAAGACCTCTACAGTGCAACGCCCTTTCCTTAGGCGTTGCACCTCCTGCCAGCGTGGCAGCCCTGGTCCAGGCGCGGCCCCACACGCAGCTGTGCAGCGCCTAAGCCCTAGGCGCCACACTGTGACGTACAACGCCTAGCCCTTAGGCGCTGCACAATGACTTAAGCGCCCGCCCCGACGACCGGTGCAGTTCTTCTCTCGCTCTCGACAGAGAGCAGCGGCGCGCCCCCATCTAATCCCCCCCACATCCCTCTCAGATCTGAAGATTTGATCCGTGGATTCGATCTCCAATCCATCCTACTAGGTAAACTCTTCCGTTCTCCTTCTGTTGCTGAACACATGTTAGAGATTTGTCCAAGATTTGATGGAACCCTTGATTTGCTTGATTTGCTTGATTTAGGATGTGTAGTCATATTGGTAGTATCGTAGTGTTATTGATTAGTTCATAAATATATGATTCTTGTTAGTGAAACCCTAGATTGTTTAGTTTTTTTAGATATATATGAGATACCTATTTTTATAGATAACTATGAGATGTTGATTTTTGTAGACATATATGAGATGTTTGTTTAGATATATATATATATTAGATGTTGAGTTTATTTGAAATATTAGATGTTGAGTTTATTTGAAATATTAGATGTTTATTTTATTTGAACACATGTGACATATTCATTGTGTGAGAAGGAGATGTTGAGATTCTTGTAGTTGAACACATGTTATATGTTTAGTGTATACCGATATTTGAGATGAAGATGAACTCTTATATGTTTATTGTTTGAAATTTGTAAGGATGGTTTGGCTTCTGGATGATGTCTACGACGTGCAACACCGGACCTACATGATGCGCGAGAAGGAGAAGGTAATAATGAGTAATCTAAATATTTCGCAAATTTTCCTTTAGTTGAAATTTACATGCCCTAAGATTTGTCATTACTTGTTTTTTGCAGAAGCTTGAACCTCTGAAGATTCGGTATCACAGGGTCTCTGGTCCTGCCATGCCTTACGATGAGCGGTACACACCATACATCAAGCAGGCAGGACTACTCCCATGGATTCTGTTGGTCAGCCGGTCCACGCCGAATCTGAATGCTCCACTGGTGTCCGCTCTTGTTGATCGGTGGAGGCCGGAGACGCATAGTTTCCATCTTCGGACTGGGGAGATGACCATGACGCTTGAGGATGTCTCGTTGATCACCGGTCTTGCTATCGACGGGAGGCCTCTCTATATGAGCACTGATTCTGATGGGTGGCGCGAGCAGATGATTGCTCTTATCGGTATGGCCACCTACCGAGGCTAAGGCTGATGTAGAGGAGGGAGAAGAGAAGAAGAAGAGGGAAAGGAAAGCAGCCGGAGCTGCTTTCACGTGGATTCAAAATAACTTTGCGACGTGCCCTCCGGATGCCACTCATGATGTGATCCAGACACATGCTCGTGTGTATATGTGGTACGCTGTGTCGAGGACTTTGTTTCCTGACTCCATTGGCAAGAACGCTCCATGGATGTGGCTGAAGGCATTGACCGTCTTTGATAGCAAATGGAGCTGGGGTTCAGCTACTCTTGGCTACTTGTACCGACAAGTAGTTGGTCTGTTTTGTGATCAACTCATTTCTTCATTAGCAATGCAAGCTTGCTGTCAAGTTAACATTTTTTCTTTCATATGCAGCTGGACGATGCGTGTTGCAGGATCACAGATAGTGCATGCATTGGTGGTAATCTGCTTCTACTTTCTGTATGGAGCTGGGATTGTCTGCCTGTTGGACGCCCGAAGAGCGTCAGGTTTAATCCTTGGTATGAAGATGAACATGATGAATTACGGCGCCCCACTTGGGCTTACAAGTGGGATGTGGTTTCTGAGATGACGAACGATGTCAATCTCATGTACCAAAAGTACATTGCCGAGTTGGACACGATTACACCTGAGCAGGTAAGGAGGTCATTACTTCAGTCCTTTCTCATGCTTGCTTGAAAAATAGTCATCAAATTTGCATTGTTGCCCTATTTCACAGGTGGTATGGCAGCCATATGGCGCGGGTGAGAGGTTGGGGTACACCAAGGAGTTCCGCCTCAACCCGATGTGCTTGCGGGATAAGGATCTCTGGCTTATGCGGTGCCCACTGATATGCAACTAGGCGGTTGAGTTTCATTTGCCGCATCGCGTGTATCATTAGTTTGGTCTGTTCTAGCCTCACCCGCCGGATTGGGTGGACACGGACAAAGCACTTCATAGGTAAGAGATCATTTCTGCGTATTAACTAAGCATCGGGACTCCTTTTGATTGTGCTAATGTTTGGTTTTGTACCACACAGGTTGGACAGGAGAAGGCAGCGGAAGATAAAGGACTGGGACAAGCATCATGCTCCGTATGTTACCCGGTTCCAGCTTTGTGTGGATCAAGCTCGTAGCACTGCACGCGCCCCGCTTCGTGAGCACAACCCACTTGCTTTTGATAACTACAAACGATTACTTATTGGAACTACTCGAGTTGAGATATGCCCACCGGCATATAATGAGGATATTCTTGAAGAACCCGTAAACTTTGAGGATCTAGCAAAGGGGAAGTACAACAGAGATGTCAGGCAAGGGCAAGGAGTCCCTCCTGTTCCGGTGATTAACTATGTGGTAAAGTGTTCCTTCTTTACTTTCCCGCTGATCAGATATACATGTTTGAATGGCTAACACATTCATTCTTTCTCATCTTCGCACCGAGATCAAGAAAGCAGTTGATGAGAGCCACCTATTCGAGAAGACACCGTTGAAACGGCAATGATGATGGTTCACTACGAGCATTCCTCAAGGTACATATCGCATTCACTATGAGAGCCGGTCTATGTTGCGGAGTTTGATATATTACACACTTGTTCATGTTACAGCATCAGGCCAAGAAGTTAAGGCGGTTATCGAATCTTCTCGGTTGTCGTGATCCTGAATATGATGAACCATCTGCCTCTAGGTCTGGAACACCATCAGACCCGTCATCTCACCATCAGGGGGACGATGTGAGTTCCTCATATGCTTATCTGGATGATGAGGGTGCGGTCACCCAAGAGGTATGACTAATCCTTTAGATGTGATTCTCACTTGATTACGACACCGGCCTTCACCATATTGTTTGATTGTGTGATAGGGCCATGAGCTTGATGATGACATGATTTTGGCGGACGCTCAAGCTCAGTCTACATATGTGTTCAAGCCTAGGCAGCCTAGACGCCGGTACACGCCCAACGACTATGACAACAGAGGCAACTCAAAGGTGGTCGTAGGGACCTCACGGATGGCTAGCTTGGATGATGATGCTGAGGCAGAGGCGGAGGAGGAAGTGTAGGAAGAGGAGGCTCGTCCTTCCAGGAAGAACAAGATTGCCTGCAGGCGTGGCACCAGGAACACACGCGGAAGGCATTAGTGCTTGTTCATGTTACTTGTAGCCGTTTCATTAGGTTGATGAACTTGTGAGGTTATGTTATGTGTTCGTGAACTCTTACTAGTGTCGTATTTGTGTTTGCGAACTTGAAGTAATGCTGAATTGTCTTAAATGATATGATGTTCAAGTTATTAGTTCTCTTTGTTTAGTATGTGCAGTTTACAGTACTTTTAGTGATGTTCAAGTTATGTGAGTGCTGCTGCATGAGGCCAAAATGGCATCTGTTCCTCCAGTTTAGCTTTTAGTAGCCTTTATGGCATAACAGCTAGGGCGCTGCCTTTGTCTTGTGTGCGCCCAACCCTTAGGCGGTGCATTTATGCAGGCAGCGCCCGCCTCTTAGCTTGCTCAACTGGCCATGGCTATCCAGAGAGCCACAGAAGGCTTGCAGCACTGACCATCCATAATACTTACAATGACTGCAGCATCACATCAATTTGAACAAACACAAATTTTATGCCGACGAGTTCATAACTTAAGAGAATTCAAACATTACTACGGCATGGTTCATGACACATTCATTACAAGTGAAAAATGGCAGCTTGCCCTAGAAGATAGTTCACCAACATCTCACATGCCCTCACAAGTTCACGACACATTCATTAGAAGATAGTTGACGACGAGTGTACCAAAGCGAAGTCCCTACTGAGTAGAGCAAGGCCATTTCCCCTTCTTGTCACGTGCCGAGTCCTCCTCTTGCGCCTCGCGAGCATTTGCAAGCTTTCTTGCCCTCTCCTCCTCACAAGCAAGTTTCGTTTGGCGTGCCCTCTCCTCCTCTTGTTTCTTCCGCTCCATCCTCTCCTTCTAACGACGCTCTTCCTCCAAGCCTCTTCGAAACGATTCTTCGAACCGCTGTTGCCGCCTAAGACAATCTTGGTATTGGTCCTTTTTGACATCTTCTAGCACTTCAAGATCTATCCACGTGAAGTACTTGCATAGAGGAGGCGGTGACTGCATAAAAATTTGTTTTTAGTGTTGACACACATTTGAGAGTAACATTTTACTTCTCGAGCTTACTGGTGGTTGGTCATAGGCGTTAGTTGGAAGCGCACGATCATAAGCATAGTTCGGGCATACAAAATATCTCCGCCCTTCCGTCCATGCTTTCTTTCGGTCGGTGGACACCTTCACCTTGCAAACATCTCCACACCAACATGGCGGGATGTTGACATCTTTCTCCTTCACCTTGTCCAAAGATGCGTCCTCCCACTTGTTTGGCATGTCTTCTTGGTTAGCACATGGTGTCCTGGTCATGGAACCGGATGAAGCCATGCCTACAAAACCGAGAACTATTGGTTAACGCTAACCCCCACTTAACAATAACCACAACCCTAACCATAGCATAACCCTAACACCAACATCAAACACACATAACCCTAACCCTAGCATACTATGAAAGCCTAACCATACCAAATTAGCAAAGAAACATAAGATGATTCAACACAAATTTCCAAATCCAAGCAAAAACTAGGGTTTCCCCAAACTAGCTAGATTTGAGCAAATGTGACAATTCCTATGGATGAAAACGAGGGGATCGGAGGAGATTACCTTAAGGGAGGGGTTGGCTTCAAAATCCATGGCCAGATACTCCGGATCTGAGAAGGATTTGAGAGGGGGAGAGTGGAGGGCAGAGGGGAGGCACTGAGCTTCGGGTTTGTGTGGAGGGTGGGGGTGTGTGGGGTGGGGATGGGTGGAGGGAGTTGGTGCAGCCTAATAAATGTCTAGGTGTGCAGCGCCTAAGGGCAAGGCGCCACACTATACACTGCAACGCCTTGCCCTTAGGCGCTGCACACCTGGACAGGCCAGTCCAGAGAGCTCCAGAAGCGTTCCAGTAGCTTTTCCACCCCAAAATTTGCTAAGCCAGTGTGCAGCGCCCAAGGGAAAGGCGCTGCATTCTACTGTGCAGCGCCCAACAGCTCGGCGCTGCACAGTATAGTGCAGCACCTTGCCCTTAGGCGCTGCACACGAACTTAGCAAATTTTTAGGTGGAAAAGCTACTGGAATGCTTCTGTTGCTCTCTAGACTGGTATGTTCCAGGTGTGCAACGCCTAAGGGCAAGGCGCTGCACTGTGTAGTGTGGCGCCTTGCCCTTAGGCGCTGCACACCTGGACATGCCAGTCCAGAGAGCAACAGAAGCATTCCAGTAGGTTTTGCACCAAAAAATTGCTAAGCCAGTGTGCAGCGCCTAAGGGCACGGCGCTGCACTGTGTAATGTGGCGCCTTGCCCTTGGGCGCTGCACTAACTGCTGTTTCCAAATACCTACTGCTTTTTTGTTTTGTGATTCATATAGATGCCACATAATCATATCCAAATTACATGTAGTAGTCCAAAACACAAAAAGATTAGTCCACTCACATAGTCATACACAAATAGCACATATACTTGTCCAAATCACATAGTCATACACACATAGCAATAGAGTAGTCCAATCACATAGTCATACACAAACATTGAGCCAAAACACATAGTGACACAAATTTTGATTCATAAGAAGGTCACGGTCCTTATAGTTTCTTCTTCTTCCTCTCTTCTTCTTCTTCTTATTCTTCTCCCTCCTCCCACCACCAAGGGATCTCACCTTCCCCCTCCGTGTCCTCCAATCCCTTCATTGTTTCCATACCTATGAAAATGGCAATATAATAGTTAGTCACACAATACAAAATGACAACACAAGCATTGAGCCAAAAGAACAAGATCATAGTAAGTCACATACGACAATGGTCCATTGAGCCAAGAGAACATTCCTCCACTACGGCCGCCGCCAAGGCCGAGATCACCACCACGGCCTCCACCAGCACCACGGCCTAGACCACCACCACGGCCTCTACCACCACCACCACGGCCTCTACCACCACCACGGCCAAGACCATCACCATGTCCTCTACCAGCACCACGACCAAGATCATCACCACAGCCTCTACCACCACCATGGACAAGACCATCACCACGGCCTAGGCCTTCACCATGGCCAAGACCATCACCACGGCCAAGACCATCACCACGGCCTCTACCACCACCACGGTCAAGACCATCACCATGGCCAAGACCTTCACCACGGCCAAGACCATCACCACGGCCTCTACCACCACCACGACCTCTTCTAAGACCAAGTTGCCTCCCTCTTTGTTGCCTAGTTCCTCGTTGGCTTGTTTGATTTGATTGGTTTGGCACTCCACCACTTGTTTGACTTGGTTGGATACCCCTTTGTTGACTTGGTTGGCTATCATTTGCTTGGCTTGTGCTTGCACCATTTTTCTTTGATCTCTTTCTTGGTTTGGGACAAGTTCTTGTGTTGTGTCCCCCATGACTGCAGCCCCCACAACGGGATTGCTCACGAGGCTCTTGGAATTGGCCGGTGCCGTATTCTCCACCGCCACCACGGCCCCATCTGTCCATGTCATCTCTAAGACGCTTTGTCTTACGTCTTCCCCGTCTAACGACCTTCAATTCCGGGTCCGGCCATAGTTGAACTCCATGATACTCCGACCATTGTGATTGGTCCAAGTATGGCTGGAACCGTGGAGTCCATGTATTCTTTACCGTCATGATTGAGAACTCGGACTCCCTCACGGTAAGAGGGTGATTGACGTCCACATTCCTAACCCGGGATGCGTTTAACAAGTGCGAGCATGGGAGATGAAGCAACGATGGCCTCATGCAGTTGCAATCACACCGTGTTAGGGAGACCTTGAAAGCCCGGCCTCCGTGTTGGTGGCCATCGTTTGTGATTCCTCCAGGCTCTTTCACCTCATACTTCCACTCGTTGTCGTCATATAGTACGGCTTCTTGGGAGTCTGCCTTTCATGACTGAAATTCCAACCATTCTTCAACCTTTGGTGGGAAATTGTACTTGTGCTTATCCTTGTTCTCACCATCAATCTGCTTATCAGTCTCCATTGAGTACTTTAAAAAGTATCCATTCATCTTGTCAAATGTGTATTGAACTATTGCCGTCACGGGTAATGCACGTACACCCTTGAGCACCTTATTGAAGCATTCTGCCATATTGCTTGTCATTTGACCGTACCTCCGGCCATCTTCATCGAAAGCACGTGCCCACATATTCCTTTTGACAATGTTCTTATTGAGAAACTCCTGACCGCCGGGGTCAAGTTTCTTGTGTCTGAGCAATGCATTGAACAATGTGGCAAACCGCTTGTTGGTGAAAGCAAGACAACAATCCTGAAGATCATCGGCCAACTCCTTGATACCACATGCCCTATAGAAGTTTGCACAAAAGTGCCTCATGCACCATTGATGATGCAACTTTGTATGTCCGGGAATGTCAACCACCACCGCATTTATAATTCCAGGAAGGCGATCCGATATGACACAAATTTCCCTTTTAGCCGGTAATACCCTTGTTCTCAGTTGATGCAAGAACCACTCCCAGTTATCATTGTTCTCCACCTCAACCAAAGCAAAAGCCAAAGGCAACACCCGGTTATTGGCATCACTTGCTATTGCAACCAATAAAGTGCCCTTGTATTGTCCGGTCAAGAACGTGCCATCAATGGCGATGACGGACCGACAATGCTCAAAAGCCCTCACGCATTGCTCAAAGGACCAAAATGCACGGCCAAATACTCGGACGGCCCTCCCGTTATGAATCAATGTTTGGTGCCTGAGGGAGTCCTGGACTAGGGGGTGTCCGGACAGCCGGACTATCATCGTCCGCTGGACTCCAAGACTACGAAGATACAAGATTGAAGACTCCGTCCCGTGTCCAGATGGGACTTTCCTTGGCGTGGAAGGCAAGCTTGGCAATACGGATATGTAGATCTCCTACCATTGGGCCGACTCTAACTAACCCTAGCCTCCTCCGGTGTCTATATAAACCGGAGGGCTTTAGTCCGTAGGACACAACATACATTACAACAATCATACCATAGGCTAGCTTTAGGGTTTAGCCTCCTTGATCTCGTGGTAGATCCACTCTTGTACTACCCATATCATCAATATTAATCAAGCAGGACGTAGGGTTTTACCTCCATCGAGAGGGCCCGAACCTGGGTAAAACATCATGTCCCTCGTCTCCTGTTACCATCCGCCTAGATGCACAATTCGGGACCCCCTACCCGAGATCCGCTGGTTTTGACACCGACATTGGTGCTTTCATTGAGAGTTCCTATGTGTCGTCGCAGATAGGCTTGATGGCATCTTCAACCCTCAACGCTATCCAGGGTGAGACTTTTCTCTCCGGACAGATCTTCGTATCCGGCGGCTTCGCACTGCGGGCCAATTCACTTGGCCATCTGGAGCAGATCGAAAGCTACGCCCCTGGCCATCAGGCCAGGTTTGGAAGCCTAAACTTCACAGCCGACGCCCGCGGGGACTTGATCTTCGACGGGCTCGAGCCAAAGCCAAGCGCGCCGCACTGTTGCGATGGGCATGATCTAGCTCGCCACGAGCAGTGCCTTGGTGGCCGCACACGAATCTGCTTCGACCCTTAGTCCGGAGCCGATCGCCTAGATCGAGGACCGGTGGATGGACACCGCCTCGGGGGCTTCAACTTCCACGGCGATAGAGCCGAACACTAATCTTGTCCCTCGCGAAACTCGTAATTCCGAGTGCGGACCTGCGGACTCCGGACCGCCGCCCCCTACCAATCGAATCGGATTGGGCGCCGGTCATGGAATTCACCGCGCGGACATCTTCAATACTACGCCCTTTGGCGACATCCTAAATCGCTAAAGCATCTCTCGTTATCGGGAGAGTCTGGCGGACTATGGCGGGATGGTTGAGATCTGGATGACGAAGGAATTGAGCCCACCCACCACCC
This sequence comes from Aegilops speltoides, assembly GCA_021437245.1. NCBI lineage: Eukaryota > Viridiplantae > Streptophyta > Magnoliopsida > Poales > Poaceae > Aegilops > Aegilops speltoides. Next base: position 87,775,357 of record CM038142.1, read on the forward strand.
ACTTTGTAGCCACTGTCGATGATCTTACCGACATGCTAGACTACGACTCCGAAGACATCGATGCCATGGACAATGATGCCGGAGACGAACAAGAACCAGCGCCTATAAAGCGCGTAAGGACCACCTCGTCATACGACGTATACATGGTGGACACCCCAAAAGGAAGCGACAACGAGGACCAACGGGGCGCGGCAGAAGATAATCCTACTGACAAACAACAAAAACAGCGATGCAGACGCCACCCTAAGTCCCGCCTCGACAACGACAACGCTCCTAATGACCCAGCAATACAGTAGGGCAAACCATTGGACGATGACAAGCAACCGTCTGAACAAGACGAGTCAGACAATCAGTCCGGGCCCGGCGGAAAACATAGTCCGGACGATCTCACACCGGACACGCCGCCGGAGAGTAAAAACCTTCGGAAAAGACTCGTCAACACCGCAAGAAGCTTGCAGAAGGAAAAACGGAAGCTCAAAACAGCGGAAGACACACTCAGAATGAGGTGGAGCAAAGTGCTCAAAACCGCGGATAAATACGGCAATGGCCACCAATCAAAGAGCTACCCGAAGCGCAAGCTGCTGCCAGAATTTGACGAGGAGGCCATAGAGCCCTCACAGTCAAAAAATAAAGAGGCTGCCTGGTTGGATAGACGGCCAGATGAAAGGCCAAACTCTGAAAGCGGCGCCGCACATAAACCGACTAATGAACCTGGAAAGATAGATGGCCCAGCCAGGTCCATTTACGGGCCAAAGAAGAAGGCCCCAGGAAGCAATGTAACACGTCAAGTGTCCGAAGATAGTGGCACACCCAAATATAGGGGCGCCGCACACCCACTATGTTTCACCAATGAGGTGCTGGACCATGAATTCCCAGCAGGATTTAAACCCATAAACATAGAGGCCTACGATGGAACAACAGACCCTGGAGTCTGGATAGAAGATTATATTCTACACATACACATGGCCAGAGGAGATGATCTCCGCGCCATAAAATAACTACCCCTCAAGCTCAAAGGGCCAGCCGTCATTGGCTTAAAAGCCTCCCGAAAACATGTTGGAAGTTGGGAAGAGCTCGAGGACGCGTTTAGAGCAAATTTTCAAGGGACTTATGTCCGCCCTCCGGATCTGCAGATGATCTAAGCCATATAACTCAACAGCCGGAGAGTCGGCGCTAAATTCAGGAATGTGTTCCTCACCAAAAGAACCAAATAGTCGACTTTCGGACGCCAAGCCCTAGCAGCTTTTAAACACAACATCCGAGGCAGTGGCTCGCCAGACACCTCGGCCAAGAGAAACCGAGGACAATGTCGCGCTAACAAGCCTCATGACCCGCTTACATGCGGGAGAGGATAGCTAGCTAGCAAGATGCAGCACCAGCGACCCAAGTACATCCAAGATAAGAGATGGAAACGGAAAATCACGGCGCAGAAAAGAGCAGCGCCGGAATAAAGAGAAAAGCCCAAAGAGCATGGCAGTCAACGCCGGATTCAAAAGCTCGCGGCCGAACAACAAAACACCGCCTCTTAAGGATGACAGCGACGAGCTATCCAACTTAAACAAGATTTTGGGTTGGATATGTCAAATCCACAGTACCCCCGGAAGGCCTGCAATCCACACCCATCGAGATTGTGGGGTTTTCAAACAGTCCGGCCGACTAAACGCCGAACACAAGGGGCTCGACGCGTCAAGCGAGGACGATAAACCCCACCAGCAGAGCACCGGAAAACAAAAAACTTTCCCACAAGAGGTTAAAGCAGTAAATTCACTTCATGTGATAATACGGAAAAACAGTGCGGCATCCGTTAAAATGGGTCGCGCACGGTCCAACCCAGCGGAACATAGAGATTGGACATCAAAACCAATCACTTTCGACCACCTGGATTATTCCAGAAGCGTTCGAAATGCAGGATGGACTGCCCTGATATTGGATCCTATAATCGACGGACTGAAATTTACACAAGTCCTGATGGATGGAGGCAGTGACTTAAACCTGCTGTATCCAAACACAATCCGCAAGTTGGGGATAGACCTAACTAAAATTCGACACAGCCGCACTTCCTTTAAAGGAGTGATGCCAGGCCCTTACGCCAAGTGCACAGGCTCCCTATTACTAGAAGTTGTGTTCGGATCACCGAACAACTTTCGACGTGAAAAACTAATCTTTCATATCGTCCCATTTAAAAGTGGATATCAAACACTCTTGGGACGAGAGGCTTTTGTCCGTTTCAACGCCATACCACATTACGCGTCTCTTACACTCAAGATGCTCGGTCCACGTGGCATCATTTCAGTGCGAGGGTCACTTAAAGACCCCGGGCACGGATAGACGAGTCCGGCATAAGTAGGCTAGGGGCTCCCTAGCCACACATCCCTTCACAAGGGGCTGCGCGCACAAACAACAGCGAGTTCATACAGACCCCGCTTTACTTATTTATATTTCTTCTTTCACATATACTTTTCTCGCACGAGTTCTTTTCAAACTAAGTTCCTCTCTTTTTCTGAGATGAACAACGTGCACACCCATCGAGGATAACGGCTGCAACGGAACCTGAGCAGACGCAGGCGTGCGGCGGGGACCCGTCGCAAGGATTCTTTTCAGATTAAGACCCTGCGTAAACCTTTTTTACTGTCTCTTGTTGTTATTCTCCCTTGGTTTCTTCTTATAACCAAAGCAGAGCCTGACGTTTTGGCATCGGCGCGTCGGAGGACCACGCCGTGCACGGACACTAGGGGCTTAGGGCATTGTTCTGCCCATTATTATAAAGACCGAACACCTTAGGGAGTGTTCGGCGTCTCGAGATTAGGCATTATATGCATCAGCTCGAATCATGTCATTGGTCAAATGTTGGGTTTGCTCGACTCCTGTGTTTTGCTACCTTCGTTCCGTATCATCGGCTAGCGCGCACCGGAGAACTCTGCGATTGTGCCCGAGTTCGGCCGGCGAGCACCTCGATGAAAAGCCGGCTGATGTCATGATATAGCGAGAGACTGGTCAACCACTCGATCGACTACCGGAATGTTTAGAATTCCCCGCTTTGACGAAGGACCGTTCCCGGTCAGGCACACACGCTCCCCGAACTCGGAGAAGCGCGGTGCCCCAAGGGGCTATATCGTAGCCCCACCCTCGAACTCCACTAGCTAAGTGAAAGTGATAAAGCATTATAGTCCGGATTGCCTTGTTTGCTACGCTACCACCTCCTTAACAGGACCAAGACGTCGGATTAGCTGTGAAAATGCACTATTTTTGCGAACACCCCCGCACCTTGTGCGTGGGGGCTGAAGCCGAAGACTGCAATCTTTCAGGTTATACAAATGTATACGTAAACGGCCGCATAGGAGATATTTTACTACTTGGGGCGCACAAGTATAAAAAGCGATTATAGCATAATCATCGTTTTACAAGCTAAAGCGTTCATTTGAACGTAACATTTTTGAGCACTGCGACTCTATTACCTGAGCGCCACGCATAACTTCCCCAAAATAGTGCTCGGCGGGTAACGGCTTTTGTCCGAACCTGGGCGGCAATAGCGGTGGCATCCATCTCTGTCAATGTGTCTTCACACGGCAAGAGCCATCCGCGCGCCTTCGATGCAGGCCGACCGCTTCATCTCCTTGATATGCGGCACCGCTCCAAGAAATTGCTGCAACAAGCCGAAATAGCTCGTTGCCTTGGGCCTCTTTGGCCAGACATGAGCCACGATGTCAGTCATGGAAAGTCCGTACAATCTATTTAGCTCGGCCCATTCGGCCAACCGATCGATCAACGGAAGTGAACGATCCGGACTATGGAATTGAGACCAAAATAGCTCTTCCGTCTTGTGATCCTTCTGGCTCCGGAAGTGCTCAACGGCATCAGCCGCACTTGCTGCTAAGTCCATATATGGATCCTCCGGACCCCACAGCTGGCCAAGTTGAGCATACTTTTGATCCGTAAACCAGCGACGCAACAGAAAAGGCTTGCCAGCCACAATATCTCCGGCCTGGCGCAGCTCCTCCTTCATAGCCCGCATTGCAGAACGGGCATCCTTGGCCTCGGCAGTGGCCTTCCCCAGGTCTTCCCGCTCCGATAAGCTCTCCTTTTCAAGATCCTCATTGCGGTCGGCAACATCTTTTAATTTCACAGCCAATTCGACCACCTTTTCCCTTCTTAGGCAGTGTGCAGCCTTTTCGGCTTTCAACTCCTCGACCGCCCTCGAGGCAGCCGCATCACTCCTTCGGGCTTGCTCCTTAGCTTGAGCAAGTTCGGCCCGAAGGCTCTCCACAGCAGCAACACCGTCTGTATCACAACATATACATTATCAGAGGCGGGCTTTGACCCCCTTAAATAAGCGACTGTGGAGAATTCATTTACCTTGCGACTCGTCAAGTCGCCGGTTGACAAGTGCGATGTCCGCATCCGCCACATCAAGTTGCCGCATTAACTCGGCAACTCCACTAGTCCGGCTAGCCCTCGGACTATCCGCCACCTGCATAGGAATGGCGACATTTGTTACTTCAAATTTTGATCCTCGGCACGCTGTCGCTTTCGACAACCTACTGAGTCTCAGGGGCTACTATCTATACAGAGCGCACTTTTATGTGCAAAACTGTCAAAAAAGGTGCGTCATTCTTGCGTACCTCAAATCCCGCCAGCAAGCTCCTGGCGGCATTATGCAATCTGCTCTCGGCGGACGAAATCCTTCCAATCACCATACGCATCAAAGCGCGGTGATCTTCTGAGATGGACGCCCTCTCAAGCAGATTCTTCAGTTCTCCCGGCCGGATACTAGTGGGCGCCGAACTCTCCGGCCCCTCCGGACTCGGGGACACCCTCCGTGATGATACTTCAGGCTCGTCTGCCCTATCCGGCGGCGCAGCAATCGGAGGCGTTTCGCTCTCCATCATCTCCGGTCGAAGATCCCCCGAAGACGAACTCATTTGAGAAGTCCGCAAATCCGAACTGTAAAGCAAAACTTCGGTTATCCACAGAAGCACAAATGGAGGTATTTTCTTATTAATGAACTCCCCTTTTCCTACTCACGGCTCGCTGGAGGGCCGATCCTTCAAAGACGATTGTACGTCCGGGTTCTCCCCGGACGCCGGACCCCCCGGTGAAGATCTCTTCCTCCGTTTAGGGGCTTTGGCCTCCGGATCTTCGGAGGCGGTCCTCTTCTCCCCCTGGAAGGAGGGGTTTTTGATCCCCCCTCTTCAGTCGCCCCTTTGGGCGAAATAATGGCTCCTCTATCTTCCCCATCGATCCCTTCTACGGGCGCGACCTCCAACATTCTGACCAGCACGGGCTCCAGTGCGGTCTCTAGGAGGGGAGCCGCACACCTTATCAGCTTCGATCGCGCTACCCACTCCTGATGAAAAGTAATGGGTCGGGGCGAACTCTAGAGCGAGATAAACAGAACGTCTGAACTCTGAGCTTTTTACATGGGTATCCGGGCGATTGCAGCTCAGGCCTGTGTCCTTGGTCAATTCTGGACACGCTACCTGCGGTCTGAAGAACAACTTGTACATCTCCACGGGTGTCGCACCCATGAAGTGTTGGAGAAGTCGAGGTCCCTCCGGATTGAACTCCCATAAACGGAGAGGACGGCGTTTGCAGGGCAGAAGACGCCTGATTAGCATAACCTGCATCACCACGACCAGATTGATCTCCCTCGCCTGGAGGTTTCGAATCCGGCCCTGCAATGAGGGCACGTCTTCGGACGGCCCCCAATTGAGCCCTTGGTTGACCCACGACATCAGTCGGCGTGGAGGTCCCGGGCGGAATGAAGGCGGCGGCTTTTGCTTGCTGCCCTTCGGAGCGGTGATATAGAACCACTCCTGCTGCCACAGTCCGAGCTCCTCTTGGAAGGAACCCTCGGGTCACGGGGCATCGGCCTTTCTGCTTATGGCCGCCCCGCCGCACTCCACTTGACGCCCCCCGATCATCTTCGGCTCCACATTAAAGGTCTTCAGCCACAGGCCGAAGTGGGGAGTGACGCGGAGGAAGGCTTTGCGATTTATAATGAATGCGGAGATATGGAGGATGGATTCCGGAGCCAAGTCGTGAAAATCCAGCCCGTAGTAGAACATGAGCCCTCTCACGAAGGGGTCCGTCGGGAAGCCTAAACCCCGACGGAGGTGGTATACGAAGACAACGTACTCACCGAGCTCGGGAGCGGGCACGGCCTGCCCTTGGGCAGGCAACCTGTGTGAAATCTCATAGGACAGGTACTTGGCCTCACGCAGCTTTAACACGTCCTCCTCCGTGACGGAGGAGGGCATCCACCGACCCTGGATGTCGGAGCCGGACATGGTTGATAATCCGAAGCGCTCGAATCTGGGGCTCTGGGTGTTGGAACTGGGAGCAAGGAGAAGATTCGATGCGAGATTGAAGAAAGGAAACGAGCCTTGGTCCTCTTATAAAGGGGAAAAATACCAAGAGTCGTCTCCGTGACCGTTCGGGATTCACCTTCGATAGAGGCGTGGCGGCAGACGCACGTTGGGTTACCCGCGCGTATTGATGAGAATCCCGGAATAAGGGGAACACGATCTCTGCTTCGACAAGACGTGCCAAGGAAACTGCTTCGCTAAACGTGCTGAGGTGGTATAATAAAAAACGATTCAAGTAAAAGCCTGGTAGCAGTGTGATGTCATGCCGCATAATACGTCAGCAGATTGGACTTGCGTACATTTTATTCTCTCTATGGTGGAATGTGGAATTTATTTTGTAGAGCTGGACACTATCCTGGTGTTCATGATCTTCTCTGGATTATTCAAAGGAGGAACCTGCCTTGCAATGCCGAACATTATCGCGCCCGGACTTATCGTCATTGAAGCCTGGTTCAGGCTCTTGAGGAGTCTGGACTAGGGGTGTCCGGACAGCGGACTATCATCGTCCGCGGACTCCAAGACTACGAAGATACAAGATTGAAGACTCCATCCCGTGTCCGGATGGGACTTTCCTTGGCGTGGAAGGCAAGCTTGGCAATACGGATATGTAGATCTCCTACCATTGTAACCGACTGTGTAACCCTAGCCTCCTCCGGTGTCTATATAAACCGGAGGGCTTTAGTCCGTAGGACACAACATACATTACAACAATCATACCATAGGCTAGCTTTAGGGTTTAGCATCCTTGATCTCGTGGTAGATCCACTCTTGTACTACCCATATCATCAATATTAATCAAGCAGGACGTAGGGTTTTACCTCCATCGAGAGGGCCCGAACCTGGGTAAAACATCGTGTCCCTCGTCTCCTGTTACCATCCGCCTAGACGCACAGTTCGGGACCCCCTACCCGAGATCCACCAGTTTTGACACCGACAGTGCCCATGAGGCTCAACCACGTGAACCATGCCTGGGTTTGTGGCGGCCATAGCTAACAACAACCTAGGGAGTCGGTTGTATGCTTCCTCCCAATTGCCATACAACATCTTGAATGCGGCTTGCTTCGCCTTCCATGCCTTGCCGTACTTCACCTTGTAATGAAAGATGGCTTTCACAAGGTCAATGACACTCTTGATGCTCATTATTGGAAGTGTGGATATTTGGTTGGATAACCTGTAAGCAATGAACTCGGACGTGAGTTGTTTGTGTTGTTGGTACACAAGCTTGCCATCCGCATTATTGTGCCGGCACATGTGAGTTGGTAGACAACTCACTATGCGCCAAGTGGGTCCTCCTTTCCATGGCCTTGCACGCACAATCCATGGACATGTTGGAACTTCACATTTGACCGTGTAACGCCCATTGACGTCCGAGTTGGCCACTTTATGTGGACAATAATGTGTAACCGAGTAGTTGTCGAGCCACATCTTCAATTCCAAGAAGGATTGAAAATCACAACCCGGATATATCCCGTTCTTGCCGTCTTCCGAATCACGGTGAGAACTTGGCCTAGCTCCAAGAGATATGCATTTGCCACCATCCACAACGGCTTCATCCATGAGACTAAGATCCTTGAACAATGGTGTCTTGTGATCCCGCCTCATACCTTCTTGAATGCTTGGGCCTCCTTGGCGTGAACCCGCCTCATCAACTTCTTCATCGGGACCATCGTCATCCGAGTCCGATGCATATGCACGGGAAAAAGGGATGGATTGGTCCATTGTCTCTTGCACATGATATTGGTCGAGATCACCCACATTGTTGTCATGGAGATCAACTTTGTTGTCATCCTCCTCGTACTCATCATTCTCCTCTTCAAAATCTTCATTTTGGTTGTTTGGAGTCGGGCTCAATGTTGGCCAATCTTGTTGCGTGAAATGAGGTTCACTCATTTGATCTTGGTTCATGGGTGGGGGAGTGCTAGTAACCAACAGGGAGGGGTTCCGGTTCAAGTCCAAATTCAAAGTAGACTCAACCTTCTTGGAGGCAAATAACTCAAGAGCCTTGTCTAGGGATTCAGGAACCATCTCCTTGTATGCAACCCAACGTTGCTCGGAGTTCGCAAACATTGTCTTCCAACGGATGTGCATTCCAAAACCAACATTATGCCTTCCCTCGAACTCAACAACGTCACTTGGGTCCATCCAATTTAAATCTTTCCTCACTTGTTCCAAAAGCTCCGCATAGCTAGGACTACTCTCAAACACAATGTCAAGCTCATCCGGGTGCGTCTCAACATTGCCTTTCAAAAATGCCTCTTTATCCACATGATGAACATAAACACATGTTCTCCCCATCCCTACAATACTCAAAAACACACATATATCAAGTAAGCACTTAACAAAAATATTTGCACAAAATACATATGCCCTAACATATATATGAATTAATAACCCTAACCCCCACTTAACAATAACCACAACCCTAACCATAGCATAACCCTAACACCAACATCAAACACACATAACCCTAACCCTAGCATACTATGAAAGCCTAACCATACCAAATTAGCAAAGAAACATAACATGATTCAACACAAATTTCCAAATCCAAGCAAAAACTAGGGTTTCCCCAAACTAGCTAGATTTGAGCAAATGTGACAATTCCTATGGATGAAAACGAGGGGATCGGAGGATATTACCTTAAGGGAGGGTTGGCTTTGAAATCCACGGTCAAATACTCCGGATTTGGAAGATTTGATAAGGATTTGAGATGGGGGAGAGGGGAACAGAGGAGGGGCGCAAGGTTAAGGGTTTGGGTGGGGTGGCGGTGTGTGGGGTGGGGGTGGGAGGGGAGAGAGGGTGGGGCCAGCCTAAGTGGCACACAGACAATGCAACGCCTAAGACACGGGCGCTGCACATTACAAGTGTGGCGCCCTAGCCTTAGGCGATGCACAGCTGCGTGTGGGGCCGTAACTGGACCAGGGCTGCCACACTGGCAGGAGGTGCGACGCTTAAGGAAGGGCGCTGCACAGTAGGGTGCGGCGCCTAGCTGTCGGGCGCCACTAGAAAGGGTCAGCAGAGTGATTTTTTTCGTGAGCAGGTCATTTTGTGATTTGATTTGGGCCTCAGGTCAAATATGTGATTTCTGCCCTAACACTCGAGGCAGCTCCCAAACAGTAATATTTCTACATATATTAGACACGTATTCTATTTGTTTCTCCTCACAATTTTTTAATTTCATCGTACATATAGCAATGTATGTATTTGCACAGTGCCAATGGATCTGATAACAATGCAAGTCCCTCCCATTGCATGTTGTATTTTTTATATGGATTACATAGTTCTGCAAGTGCACATATGCCAACAAAGCTAGCTTAGACAAGATTTAATTACTACTGTGCTCAAGCTACAGTATGAAGCTTTATTAGCACTTAATTACTCTTCTTGCTATGCTTGCAGAGGTAGAGGGATCATGCCTCGTATGCAGAGTTACGTATACTTGAGAATCAGGTGCAATTTCATCACATTTTTATTTACTTTCTACCGCTTCTTCTCAGAGTGCAAATTTAGTACATGCAGCTGCTGAGGGAGTCTTGGACTAGGGGGTGTCCGGATAGCCGAACTATCATCATCGGCCGGACTCCAAGACTATGAAGATACAGATTGAAGACTTCGTCCCGTGTCCGGATGGGACTTTCCTTGGCGTGGAAGGCAAGCTTGGCAATACGGATATGTAGATCTCCTACCATTGTAACCGACTCTGTGTAACCCTAGCCCTCTCCGGTGTCTATATAAACCGGAGGGTTTTAGTCCGTAGGACGAACAACCATTACAACAATCATACCATAGGCTAGCTTCTAGGGTTTAGCCTCCTTGATCTCGTGGTAGATCCACTCTTGTACTACCCATATCATCAATAGTAAAGCAGGAGTAGGGTTTTACCTCCATCGAGAGGGCCCGAACCTGGGTAAAAACATCGTGTCCCTTGTCTCCTGTTACCATCCGCCTAGACGCATATTTCGGGACCCCCTACCCGAGATCCACCGGTTTTGACACCGACAATGGTGCTTTCATTGAGAGTTCCTCTGTGTCGTCACGGATAGGCTTGATGGCTCCTTCGATCATCAACAACGACGCAGTCTAGGGTGAGACTTTTCTCCCCGGACAGATCTTCGTATTCGGCGGCTTTGCACTGCGGGCCAATTCGCTTGGCCATCTGGAGCAGATTGAAAGCTACGCCCCTGGCCGTCAGGTCAGATTTGGAAGTCTAAACTTCACGGCTAACATCCGCGGAGACTTGATCTTCGACGGATTCGAGCCATAGCCGAGCGCGCCGCACTGTCACGATGGGCATGATGTAGCTCTGCTGCGGACAAGTGCCACGAGGCGCACATGAGTCCGCTCCGACCCTTAGTTCGGAGCCGACCCGCAGACGAGGGCGGGTGGCTAGACACACGCCTCGGGGCTGCAACCTCTGGCGATGGGCGAATCGACATTGTCCCTTGTAAAGCTCGTGACTCGAGGTGCGGACTCCTCGCCGGACTCAACCTCCTGCGCCCCTACCAATCGAATCCGATTGGGCGCCCGATCATGGAGTTCATCGCCATGGACATCTTTCGCACTCACCCTTTGGCGACATCCTGAATTCGCTAAAGTATCTCTCGTTATCGAGAGCCTGGCCGACTGCGGTCGGGGCGGTTGGGATGCGGACAATGAAAAAAATTCAAAGCCCACCCACCACCCACTTTGTAGCCACTGTCGACGATCTAACCAACATGCTAGATTACGACTCCGAAGACATCAACGGTATGGACGACGATGGCGGAGACGACCAAGAACCAACGCCTACGGGGCACTGGAAGACCACCTCGTCATACGATATATACATGGTGGACATCCCAAAGGATGGGAACGACGAGGATGCAGCGGAGGAAGGCTCCTCCAAGAAACAGCCCAAGCGCCGGCGTCAACGACGTCGCTCTAAATCCCGCCACAACAAGAATGGAGATTCCGGCACCGGAGATAATAACACCCCAGAGAGTGCCGAAGACAACCCCCTCTAGCAAGATTCAGCACAGGAGGACGGAGAAGCCAGCCCTCACGAGAGAGCAGCAGACGAAGAGGTAGAGGATGATAATTACATGCCTCCCTCCGGAGACGAGGCAAGCATCAACGACGACGAATTCGTCGTGCCCGAGGATCCCGTCGAAGAAGAGCATTTTAAACGCAGGCTAATGGCCACGGCGAACAGCCTAAATAAAAAGCAGCAACAGCTTCGAGCTGATCAAGACCTGCTGGCCGATAGATGGACCGAAGTCCTTGCGGCCGAAGAGCATGAACTCGAACGCCCCTCCAAAAGCTACCCAAAACGCAAGTTACTCCCCCGATTAGAGGAGGAGGCATATAAACCTTCATCACCAGCGCTGTCTGGCGGACCGACCACCTCGTGGCGCTGACGAGAGAGCCTCTAGACCCTCCGCCAGAACCGTACCCCGGCACCGCTTGAAAAGCACGAAGCCACGGGGGAATGCGCCGGACTTGCGAGACATATTGGAGGACAAGGCAAGACAATCAAGATTGATCTACGGATCACGTGGGTGCCCCACGATGCGCGACGACTACCGTCGCGCCGGATACAGCAACTCGGCGGGGCGAACCACGTTGACAAAGCTCGCTCGAGCTACGTCGTGATATTGCCCAATATAGAGGCGCTGCACACCCACTATGCTTCACAGATGAAGTAATGGATCATCAAATCCCGGAAGGGTTTAAACCCATTGAATCATACGATGGCACAACAGACCCCGCGGTTTGGATCGAAGACTATCTCCTTCATATCCACATGGCCCGCGGTGACTATCTTCACACCATCAAATATCTCCCACTCAAGCTTAAAGGACCAGCTCGGCATTGGCTTAACAGCTTGCCAGCAGAGTCAATTGGGTGTTGGGAGGACCTGGAAGCCGCATTCCTTGACAACTTCCAGGGCACATATGTGCGACCACCATACACCGATGACCTAAGCCACATAATTCAGCAGCCAGACGAATCGGCCAGACAGTTCTGGACACGGTTCTTAACAAAGAAAAATCAAATTGTCGACTGTCCGGATGTGGAGGCCCTCGCAGCCTTCAAACATAACATCACGACGAGTGGCTGGCCCGCACCTAGGGCAGAAAAGCCAAATCCATGGCAGCCCTCACATCACTCATGACCCGCTGCGGAGAAGACAACAGGCTAGCCCACAAGAACAACCTCGGCAAAAATTCTCGCAGTCCGGATAACAAGGACCGCAATGGCAGGTCGCGTCGCAACAAAAACAAACGCCCGCGTTAACGGCGATAACACCGAGGATATGACACCAACGCGGATTCAGAGGCTCCAAACCCGGTCGTGGAAAAAGCCATTCAAAAGAACTACTCCGGGTCCGTCCAATTTGGACCGAATACTCGACCACTCGTGCGAGATACACGGCACCCCAAAAGCGAGCCAATCACACCAACAGGATTGTTGGGTATTCAAGCGAGCGAGCAAGTTAATTGCGAAAACAATGACAAGGGCTGCATAGCGACGACGAGGAAGACCCGACCGCCCGAACAATAGAGGACGAAGGGTTTCCCCACAAGTGCGGACGGTAAACATGATATCGCAACCCACATACCCAAGAGGGAGTAGAAGTGCACTTAGGGACGTATATGCGATGGAGCCATCGCCCAAGTTCAATCCATGGTCCTCTTGCCCAATCACTTTTGATCGAAGGACCACCCACCAAGATCCGCCATGGCAGATTCGCGCATTGGTCTTAGACCCAATCGTCGATGGATTTCACCTCACCGAGTCCCGATGGACGGCGGCAGCAAAGATGAACCTGGTTTATCGAGATACGGTCGCAAAATGGGCATAGACCCTCAAGGATTAAACCTACAAAGACGACCTTCAAAGGCGTCATACCAGGTGTAGAGGCCAATTATACAGCTCACCACACTGCTGAAGTGGTCTTCGATCCCGGATAACTTCGAAGCGAGGAGTTAATCTTGACATAGTCCCGTTCATGGCGGCTATCACGCTCTGCTCGGACGGACCGCGTTTGCAAAGTTCAACGCGGTGCCGCATTACGCATACCTCAAGCTCAAGATGCCAGGCCCTCGAGGAGTCATCACCGTCAACGGAAACACTGAACGCTCCCTCCGAACGGAGGAACACACAGCGGCTCTCGCGGCAGAAGTACAGAGTAGCCTCTTAAGGCAATTTTCGAGTCCGGCCGTTAAGCGACCGGACACGACCAAACGCGCCCGGAGTAACCTACAACAAGACCACCTGGCACGTTCCGAGCACGCGTAGCAATGCGGCCCCAACCCCAGCCCCTGCCAAATTGCAAGACTGGTCCTTCGCGTACATCATTACACTCTGGAGATACCATGGGCATAGGGGGAGGGGCATGGCCACCACAGGCCCAGAATGCGGCTTAATCGCACCAGGGGCTCCCAAGTGTGTGGCTCTTTTTTTTTCTTTTTTCTTACGCACAGGACTCCGTTCACTAGAGGCCCTGTCCGGCAGTAGACCTGCCGAACACACGATGCAACAACCAGGGGAGAAGAAGGGCTACGGCGAGTATCCAGGTGGTCTCCATTACGAGAATTACATCTGTTTTTCATACACCATTCCGCAGCCTACCCCTGGAGGGGGACATGTTTAATAGTCTTACCCCTTGCGTACCGCACTATTTGTATCGTTCTGCATTCATTGCAGAATTCCTTGAATAAACAATGCAACGCTTTTCGCTTATAATTGCATTTCTTTCTTATATATATGTTCATTTACGACATCTTGCATCCGTACACTTTGGTACGGCCGAATACACCAGGGGCTTAAGTTCCCCGCATTATGGTGTGATAAGTCCGAACACTTTCACAAGTGCGGCACCCCGAACTTATAGCATTATATGCATCGGCTCCGAATCATGTCTTGGGTCAATAGTTGGGTTTGCCCGGCTCCCATGTTTTGGTACCTTATGTTCCGTTTTATCGGCTAAGGTAGCACTGGGAGAACCACTGCGATTGCGCCCTGGTTGAGCTGGGTGAGCGCCTCAGTGGAGAAAGCTAAAACTGACCGTCATGATAAGGCGAGAGCTGGTCGCTGTTCGGGAGGTCTTTTCGAGTCCCTAAAGACTTATGCCGCTTAGAGCGAGGAACCGGCTTTGTCCGGCCCAGGCGTGGATAGTGCCCCGAACTCGGTCTGCCGAACACTAGGGGCTTCGCCGAAATTTAAAATTATAGAATTCTATGGCTAAGTGAGAGTGTTCAAGCATTATAAGTCTGGTTGCCTCGTTCGTTGTGTTGAGCGCCTCCCTAGATGGACCTAACAATGGGAACAAGAGCGCTCAAGTTTATCCCGAATACCCCAGCACTCATGGCATGGGGGCTGAAGCCAACGAGTTGCCATCTCTCAGATTTGATAAACGGCCGCACATAAGGTAATATTTTAAATTAATAAGCGTTGCTTAGCGCATATGAACAAAGTTTTCAGCGCACAGGATAACACATTGCGAGTCTACCCAAACATTACATCTTTGGAGCACTCACCCGCAATCATGCGGGCACCCTTCAGGACACTCTTATAATACATTTCGGGCGTGCGATACTCCTTGCCCGCCGGCGGCGCGTCCGTCAAAAGCTTCTCAGCATCCATCCTGCCCCAGTGCACTTTTGCACGAGCAAGGGCCCGACGGGCACCTTCAATGCAGGCGGAGTGCTTGACGACTTCCACCCAGGGACACGCATCCACCAGCCGCCGCGCAGGGGCGAAGTAGCTCCTGGCATGGCCTCCTTGGGCGCAGCCGAACTATGAGGCCCTTCATGGCCTGTTCGGCTACCTTAGGAGCTCGACCAGCTGCTTCACCTGGTCGCTAAGGGCACCGGATGTCCGCCTCGACATCTTGAGACCGAAGACCTTCTCTGTCGAGCTCCCCTCCTCGGCCCGGCAGAAAGTGGCAGCATCGGACACGCTGCGAGGCAGATCTGCAAACGCTCCTGGAGAGCTCCGAATTCGGGTAAGTAATAGGTAATTCACATTCACATGCTTGCTTTGCATGAAAAATGCCTTACCCGCCGCTATTTTCTTCACCGCCTCGATTTCCTGGAGGGCCTTGTGGGCTTCGGCCTTAGCGGCTTTGGCACTCTCAAGAGCCGATGCAAGCTCGGACTCTCGGGTCTTCGAGTCACGCTCCAAACTCTGATGCTTTTCCACGAGAGCCTGGAGCTCTTGCTGCACCTCCGCCACCCGTGCCTCCTGCTTCTCTTGCCCGGCTCGTTCTTCGGCCGCATTGCGTTCGGCCGCGGACACGGCCTCCTTCAGGGTCGCCACCTCGTTCGTGGCCCCTGGAGTACCCATGTTATCCTTGTTATTTCTCTTGCAACCAAAATCCTTTTTTGTAAGGTACAAATCTAATACGGTGTTACTCACCTTCCTTGTCCTCGAGTTTCTTCTTGGCACGACCGAGCTCACTCTCAGACCGCTCGAGGTTCTGCTTCAAAGCATCGACCTCCGCAGTCAGTGCGGCAGAGGTCAGCAGCGCAGCCTGCAATCCCATATTGACATATTTTTAGACCTCCTGCGTATATCTTTTAGATCCTCGGTCCGCTTTTCTTTCCGAACACGAACCGAGCATCGAGGGCTCTTGTCTATGTGGTATTATATTACATATTTTAAATTTCTTACCTCAAAGCCTCGTTAGAAGGCTGCTGCGGGCTTCGGTCAGCCCGCTCTTAGCAAGCTGAACCTTCTGAATCACCGCACTCATGATAGTGCGGTGTTCTTCCTCGATGGAAGCGCCGTTGAGCGCCTCCAACAAGTTATCCGGCGCCTCCAGTTGGACGGGGGCCGCCGGTGTCACAGTCTTGCCCTTCTTACAAAGGGGCCGCCTGCCGGACTCCGGAACCACTGCAGCTTCTGGTGCGAAGTCCGGGAGGTTGCCCTGTGGCACCTCCGGAGCCTCCCCCTCTGGCGGGTCCCTCACGGATCCCACCTCGGTGTCATTAGCGTCACGAGGGTGGGGCGGTCGGAAGGAATCCATATCCGACGTAGCCAAGGACCCGCTCGACGAAGCGGGAAGATCGTCCTTGGCCGGACTACAGGTTGTATGTGGCATTAGAAGGACACCACGTGGCAAAAAGAGAAATTATAAATCATCAAGGAATTCGGACACTTACGATCTTGCCAGGGGCTTGGCCCTTGAGGGCCACTCCTCATCGCCGTCATCGGCGTTGGCGGAGCAGTCCGGAGGAAGGGTCCGTCCTTTCTTGGACCCTTCGGCCGCCCTCGCTGGGGAGGCCTTCCTCTTCTTCTCTCCCCCCGCTGGGGGAGAGGCCTCTTTCTCCTCCTCCTCGGGGGAGGAGTCCGCCTCAGAGTCATCGGACGATGAGTCCGATACCACCTGGCGCTGGGAACTCCTTCGGGTTCCCGTGGCCTTCTTCTTGGCCTTCTTCTCCGGCACCACGTAAAGTGCCGGGACCAGCAATCTCATCAAACGGGTGTCCGCTGGGTCTTCTGGAAGGGGAGCCGGATAGTTAACCTGTCCGGACGTCTTCTGCCAGTCCTGTTAAAGGCATCGGGAGTTTAGATCCCACATAGAGTCAAACTATGAAAGAAATGAGTGTCCCTTAAAGGATAACATAGCTTACCTCGCCGGCCGGGCGCTCCGTGCTGAATCCACGATCTTCAGTTGCGGATGCGGGGGCTTCTCCGCCCTTGAACAGCACCCTCCGTGCAGCCGTGACGTCGTGTCAAGAGCCCGCTCAAGGTCGGTGCTATGCGGATCAAACTCCCACAAATTGAAGGCCCGTTCTTTGGCAGGGGAGAATCCGTGGACGAGCATGACACGGATCACGTTGACAAGCTTAAGCTTCTTGTTCACTGTGGTGCAGAGACAGGGCGAGTCCGCAGCTCCTCCGAACTACCCCATAGCAAGCCCTTCTCTTTCTAGGAGGTGATCTGCATGGGGATACCAGATCTGAACTCGGGGGCCGCTGCCCATTTAGGGTCATGCAGCTCGGTGATGTAGAACCACCCCGATTGCCACCCTTTGATGGATTCCACAAAGGCACCCTCAAGCCAAGTGACGTTGGGCATTTTTCCCACCATGGCGCCTCCGCACTCCGCTTGGACGCCCTTCACCACCTTCGGCTTGACATTGAAGGTGTTTAGCCACAAGCCGAAGTGGGGCTGGATGCAGAGGAAGGCC
Organism: Aegilops speltoides; assembly: GCA_021437245.1. Taxonomy (NCBI): domain Eukaryota; kingdom Viridiplantae; phylum Streptophyta; class Magnoliopsida; order Poales; family Poaceae; genus Aegilops; species Aegilops speltoides. Next base: position 87,792,901 of record CM038142.1, read on the forward strand.
TCGCACACGACGATAAACGCCGAGATGTTGAGGATGAAGTTTGGCTCCAGATCATGGAAGTCCAGGCCATAGTAGTACATGAGCCCCCGGACGAAGGGGTGAAGTGGGAAGCCCATCCATGGAGGAAGTGGGGAAGAAATCGACCCTCTCATGGGGCACAGGGGTGGGGATGAGCTGCCCCTCCTCGGGCAGCCGGTCTTGCGATGTCGCGGACAGTATCTGGCGCCACGCAGCTTCTCGATGTGCCCCTCCGAACGGAGGAGGCCATCCACTGCCTCCCGCTCCGGACATGGCTGGAGAAGGTTGAGGCGAGATGTGCGGACTTAGGCGCTGGAGCTCGAGTGTCGCGGAGATGGATAAGCAAAGGAGGAAGAAGGCGTGGTAAAAAGGTGGATCCTTATCCCTTATATATGGGCGGGCGAAGACTATCGTCCCCACCGCCTGGTAAAACTCGCTTATCTCCCAAGCGCCACAATCAATGGCGCGGTTGGGTTACCCACGTCCGTATTGATGGGAATCCGGAATAAGGGGAACACGATCTCGCTTTGACAAGGCGTGCCAAGAAACCGCTTAGCTAAACGCGCTGAGGTGGTATAATAAAAACGATTCAAGTAAAGGCTTGGTAGTGGTGTGACGTCACGCCACAAAATACGTCAGCAGATTAAACTTGTGTACATATTATTTTCTCTACGGTGGTATGTGGAATTTATTTTACAGAGCCGAACACTATCCTGGTGTTCACAATCTTCTATGAATTATTCGGAGGAGGAACCCGCCTTGCAATGCCGAAGACAACATGCGCGCCGGACTCGTCGTCATTGAAGCCTGGTTCAGGGGCTACTGAGGGAGTCCTGGACTAGGGGGTGTCCGGATAGCCGAACTATCATCATCGGCCGGACTCCAAGACTATGAAGATACAGATTGAAGACTTCGTCCCGTGTCCGGATGTGACTTTCCTTGGCGTGGAAGGCAAGCTTGGCAATACGGATATGTAGATCTCCTACCATTGTAACCGACTCTGTGTAACCCTAGCCCTCTCCTGTGTCTATATAAACCAGAGGGTTTTAGTCCGTAGGACGAACAACCATTACAACAATCATACCATAGGCTAGCTTCTAGGGTTTAGCCTCCTTGATATCGTGGTAGATCCACTCTTGTACTACCCATATCATCAATAGTAATCAAGCAGGAGTAGGGTTTTACCTCCATCGAGAGGGCCCGAACCTGGGTAAAAACATCGTGTCTCTTGTCTCCTGTTACCATCCGCCTAGACGCACAGTTTGGGACCCCCTACCCGAGATCCGCCGGTTTTGACACCGACAGCTGCCTTTAAGCATTTGTCTTTACATACTAACTCTGGCGCAGAACAGGACTGGCTAGGCGGAATCAGCTCGGACGCACAAGGCAGGAACACATAAGGCAGTCCGGATACACCTCAAATCCACACACAACCTCCTCCAGTCCGGACACAACAGGTTCCTCCAAAAACACTTCTTTCCATAAGCATAAACCGCACTCATATGCATAGACATGTCACTCTACTACAATAACACTTACCGTCGTTTCTCATCGACGCCTTTTTGTCACACATGGCACCTACGCCTTGTGTTATGCCCCATTATGCCAGTGGCTTCATAGTACGGCAACAAAGTCTGACCACCTTTTCGGTCGCTCGGCACCCCGAACTTATAGCACTATATGCATCAGCTCCGAATCATGTCTTCGGTCATTAGTTGGGTTTGCCCGGCTCCCATGTTTTGGTACCTTACATTCCGCTCCATCGTCTAAGGTAGTGCTGGGAGAACTACTGCGATTGCGTCCCGGTTCTTCCGGAGGAGCACCTCAGTAGAGAAAGCCGAAAACTGACTGTCATGATACAGCGAGAGCTGGTCAGCTGTTCAAGAGGTTGTAAAATCCTTAAAGATTTATTCCGCATAATGCCATTATAAATGCAAAGTGCGACGGATCGGTCTTCTGATCAGGCGCCGATAGAGCCCCTAGTATGGTCTTCCGAACACCACGGGCTTCGCCCACCATACTCAAATTCCTATGGCTAAGTGAGAGTGATAAAGCCCTATAATCTGATTGCCTGGTTCGTGGTGAGGAACACCTCCTTAAAAGGACCCAACAATGGGATAAAGAGTGTTCAGGTATGTCCCGAACACCCATGTACTTTTACGTGGATGCAGAAGCCGACGACTGGCCCACTCTCAGGATTTATATACACTAAACAGCCGCACAGGAAGAACAAACGTTCAAATAAACAGGCAATAAATAATAAAAGTGCCATTATCCCGTATTACAAAGAATGGCAAGACTACCTTCAGGGAAATATAGTGTCTTTGGTACACCGATCCGCCACAAGGCGGGCTCCTTTCAGGACACCTTCATAGTATAACTCGGGTTTGCGATGCTCCTTGCCCTCCGGTGGTCCCTCGACCATCGGCTTCTCGGCATCAAGCTTCCCCGGTGCACCTTCGCGAAGCAAACGCCATGCGTGCACCCCCTCTATGCAGACCGATCGCTTAATGACATCGAGCCGAGGGCAAGCACCAACAATCCGGTTCACGAGTCCGAAGTAACTGCTTTGAATTGGCTCCGCGGGCCACAGCTAGACAACCAAGTCCTTCATGGGTAGTTCGGCCGCCTGGTGCAGTTCGACCAGCTGCTTCAGCTGATCGATAAATGGCACCGGATAATTCGGCACCAAATACTGTGATCAGAAATGCTTCTTCGCAGACTTCTTCTCCTCAGTCTGGTAGAATTGGGCAGCATCTGATATGCCGCGCGGCAGATCCACAAACGCCCCTGGAGAAACAAGGATTCAACTTGTCGCTTAGAGTTCCTCCCATTACTATGTAAAAATGACCTTGAGTACAAAAGGCCTTACCAGCCGCAACCTTCCGGGCCTCCTGAATGTCCCTCAGGGCACCTCGGGCTTCTTCCCGAGCATCCTCTGCGGCTTGGAGAGCTTGGGCAAGTTCGGATTACTTCCCTGCTAGACTCTGCTCCAAGCCCTCGCTTTTCTTCACGGCCTCCTGGAGCTCTCGCTCAGCTTCAATGACCCTGGCCTCGTGCTTATCACGAAGAGCCTGTTCGGCGGCGACCTTATTGTCGGCTTCGACCACAACCTTCTTCAGTGCCTCAATTTCGGCACTCGCCCCTAGAGCATACAATACAAAAATTTTCATTAGGCACAACTTCTAATTCGTGCTCAACTTAGCAACAGGTTTCAACATACCTTGCTTGTCCTCCAACTGCTTCTTCACGCGGCCAAGTTCTTCTTCGGCCCGTTCCAGATGCTGCTTTAGTCCGGACACCTCCGTGCTATGAGCAGCGGTCGTCTCTGTAGACGCCAGTTTTCAAACAAAGGGATACACATCATTAACTGAGTCTCCTGCAAAACGGAAAATTTGATCCCCTGTCCGACTTTATTTCGCCGGACAGTGCATCAGGGGCTACTACTCATATTATGACAATCTCCCAAAGGTTTCTTAAAACATACCTCAAATCCCTTTATAAGACTAAGGCAGGATTCATTCAGTCCGCTCTTAGCAGACTCAATCCTTTCAATCACCGCACCCATGAGGGCACGATGTTCATCGATGATAGACGCGCTCCTTAGCGCTGTCGATAGGCCGCCCGGCAGCTCTGCTTGGACAAAGGCCGCTGGCGGAGTAGGCAAGCCTCCCCCCGTCAAAGGTGGCTGCTCTCCCGATCCTGGAGCTTTAAAGGCCTCCAGGACCGTGTTCGGCTGCGGTCCGAACCTAAGATCTCCCCCGCCATCGACACGCATGGGAGCCGCAGCTCCCGTGTGTCCAGCCCCAGGGATATGCCCCCTGGTCCAGGTCCCGCTGAGACGACACCTCGGTGTCGCGCCTAGGCTTTGGGGAAGGGGCCTCTTGAGGCGTCTCGCTTCGCCAACAAGATCTCGAGCTCAAATAATCCTCGATGAGGACTGTCCGTGGGGCTCGCGGGCTGTACAAAATATGGCGACAGCTTAAAACTACTACATCCTAATGACCTCGGGCACGAGGTGTGTGCGGTTTCAGATACTTACGACTTTACGAGGCTGGGCCTCGGATCCACTTCGGCTGCTATCGGCCGGCCGTGGTGGACGCCTCGGGGAGGTAACCTTTCCCCCTCTTTGGCGATTCGGCCTCCAGGGATAAGGAGGCCGTCCTTTTCTTCCCTCCCCCTGTGGGGGACTCGTCTTCTTCCTCCTCCTCTTCATCTTAGGAGGAAGGATGGTCGCTAGAATCCTCAGATTTTGCGTCCGAAGCATCACGACGACGAAGGCCACTCGGGTCTTCTTGACCTTGTCGGAGGCCTCCTTCTTCGGTGCCTCGTAAGGCGCTGAGACCAGCATCTTCGTCAGAAGACGTCCGGCCGGTTCCTCCGGCAGCGGGGCCGGACAGTATATCCGCTCCACCTTTTCTGTCCATTCCCGGGATTATTGTAGAAAGCATGATAAGTGCGCCTCCCTCGGGATAGGCCGGCTAAAACACGGATGGACAAAGCACAGCAATGACTTACCGGACTCGCAGAGCGGGATAGTTGATACCCGCGGTCCTTGGTGGAGCCCGGCCACGGTTTTCTGGACTTGAAGAGCACCTTCCAGATGTCCTTGTGGGAGGAGCCATAGAGCTCCCGTAGGGTCTGGTGTTCGGCCAGGTCGTATTCCCACAAATTGCAGGCTTGACGCTGGCAAGGGAGAACCAGACAAACTAACATCACCTGGACTACGTTGACGAGTTTGACGTCCTTGTCGACCATGCTCTGGACGCGCGCTTGGAGCACTGACAGCTCGTCAGATGAGGACCAGTTCAGGCCCTTCTCGGGCCAGACGTGAGCCGTAGGGGAGCTGCAGATCTGAATTCAAGAGCAGCGGCCCACTTTTTACCACGCGGTTCGGTGATATAGAACCACTGCTGCTGCCACTCCTTGACGGAATCATTGAAGGTGCCCGTCGGCCATACGACCTTGGGCATCTTGCTCACCATGGCGCCGCCGCATTCGGCGTGCTCTCCATTCACCACCTTGGGCTTCATGTTGAATATTTTCAGCCATAAGCCGAAGTGGGGCGAAATATGAAGAAACGCCTCACATACGACGATGAACGTCGAAATGTTAAGGAAAGAATTGGGAGACAGATCATGAAAATCGATCCCGTAATAATACATGACAACGCGAACAAATGGGTGAAGGGTAAACCCGAGCCCGTGGACGAAATGAGGAAGAAACACGACCCTCTCGTGGGGCTCCGGAGTGGGGACGATCTGTCCTATCGGTGGAAGACGGTGACCGACTTTCTTGGCCAAGTACCCGGCCTCTCGGAGCTTTTTGATATCCCTCTCCTGGACGATAGAGGCCATCAATTTGCCTCCTACTCCAGACCCGGACATCTTTGGAGGACCTCTCTTCAGTGGAGAAGAAGAATGCTTGGGCGCTAGGCCTCGAACAGAGGGGAATGGACTAGAGGAAGGAAAAGGCGTGGGTAAAAAGGAAGAGACCTTATCTCTTTATAGAGGCGGTAAAAGCTTTTGCGCCTCCCCACCTACCTGGTGGAACCCGCTCGTTCTCCACTCGCCGTAATTAGCGGTGCGTTTGGGATACCCATACCCGCATTGATGAGAATCCCGCGATAAGGGGACACGATCTCTGCTTCGGCAAGATGTGCATAAGAAACCGCCTCGCGATATGCGCTGAGGCTGGTTGTGGGAGAACGGTTCGAATAATGACTCGACCGTAGTGTCATGTCACTTTGTCTGACATTGTCAGCAGACTACACTTGTGAAATATCATTGTCTCTACGGTGGTATGTGAAGATCATCTTGCAGATCCGGACACGATCTAAGTGTTCGGTAGTGACTATGGAGTATTCGGAGATGGAACCCGCCTTGCAATGCCGAAGACAGAACTGCGCACCGGACTCATCGTCATTGAAGCCTGGTTCAAGGGCTACTGAGGGAGTCCTGGATTAGGGGGTATCCGGACAGCCGGACTATATACTTTGGCCGGACTGTTGGACCGTGAAGATACAAGACTCAAGACTTCGTCCCGTGTCCGGATGGGACTCTCCTTTGCATGGAAGACAAGCTTGGCGATTCGGATATTATATTTCCTTCTTTGTAACCGACTCCATGTAAACCCTAGCCCTCTCCGGTGTCTATATAAACCAGAGGGTTTAGTCCTTAGAGGGACAATCATAATCATCATAGGCTAGCTTCTAGGGTTTAGCCTCTTCAATCTCGTGGTAGATCAACTCTTGTAATACCCATATCATCAATATCAATCAAGCAGGAAGTAGGGTTTTACCTCCATCGAGAGGGCCCGAACCTGGGTAAAACATCGTGTCCCTTGCCTCCTATTACCATTAGCCTTAGGCGCACAGATCGGGCCCCCCTACCCAAGATCCGCCGGTTTTGACACCGACAGCGAGGGCGAGGAAAGTATCAGGGCGTTCCCGGTTACGGTGGGTGGTCGGGGGCCGAGCAATGCGCGTTTCTCTCGTACCATATGCGCGTGGGTGCAAGGCATTGGGCTCTAATCGAACCGGCGGCGTCGCGCTTAACGAACCCGAGCCATTGCATCTGCAGAACTACGCGTTCTGAACTCGGCGATCGGCGATTCCCTCGCCATCTGCGCTAATCAAGCCGATCAATGCTGCCTCTGGATGAGCAAAGAGTGTTGCGGGGTTTGGATGAGCGATGGCGTTGCCGGGGGGTTTGATGAACAGTTCCCGGTGGGGGTGGATGAACAGGACCCTGTGGTGTTGCCTCTGGATGAACAGGACCCCAATCGATCGAACCGGTTGGGGCTAGATGAACAGGACCCCGTGGAGGGCTGGATGAACAGGACGATCCCGTGGAGGGCTGGCTGAACAGTAGTTGATGGAGGGCTGGGTGAACAAGAGCCCATGGAGGGGTGGTTGAACAGGAGCCCATGGAGAGGGCTGGTTGAATAGTAGCCGGTGGAGTAGCGCGCGGTGGAGGCTGGATGAACAGGAGCCCGTGCTTGAACAATCGCAGGTGGAGGGTGGAGGAGGTCAACGGTGGATGAACAGTAGCCCGTGGAGGCTGGAGGAGGTCGACGGTGGAGATGAACAGTATCTCATGGAGTCCCGTTTTGCGGTACGCCACACCCCTCCTGATGAATAGGACCCTCGTTTCGACCGTAGCTCTCCAACACAAGTCCGTTTCCTCCGTTTTGTGGTACGCCACACCCCTCCCGATCAACAGGACCCTATTTCAAACATAGGAGGTCCAACAAAAGTCCGTTTCCTCCGTTTTGCGGGTACGCCAGACCCCTCCTGATGAACATGATCCCATTTCAAATGTGGTCGGTCAAACACAAGGCCGTTTCTTCCGTTGTGTGGTACGCCAGGCCTCGTTTCCATCGCTGTTCCGTCCAAGCCCTCCCTATGAACACGACGACGCATTTCGTTCCGACCCAGCCAGTTGGCTCCCCATGAACATGGCGACGATGTTGTTTCTCCATTCCGACCCAGCCATGTACACGAGCCCTGGCCGTACGTATGCGTCAGTGGGCGTTCGAGACCCCGCCCGTATGTACGTACGTGGCCGTATTTTCTTTCTTGCACCCTGGCCGCTGTACGTACGTGTACATGCTACGTGCGCGCCTATACTATAACACGTGCGCGCCTCTACATCGACCGGTATGTACGTACACGTTCGCGACCAGAATGACAACGGTACATACGCTTCGACCAGGTGGGTCCCGACTGTCAGGCACTTCCTTGCGTGCGAAGATGTGGCTGGTGGGTCCCAGCAGTCAGGGGGCGAATCATTGTTTTTGCCCGTAATATGAACGCACTTCCTTGCGTGCGAAGATGTAGCTAGTAGGTCCCAACAGTCAGGGGGAAACATTTTTTTCGCAAAATACGATGGCCTGTCTGGTGGGTCCCTGCTGTCAGGTGGAGGAATCGTTATTTTCCTCGTAATAAGGAGGCACTTCCTTGCTACGGCCGATGTCAGCTGTCAGCCTCTCCACGTACAATCCACGTCCGATGGAAGTCATTCCTGGACCACGTTGACCATGCCGCGCCGAGAGCACCAGGGCGGTGGACGATGGCGAGGCCTAGGAAGGGGACGACGCGGAGCCGGGGAAGACGCGGCAGTGGATGCCCATGCGTAGAGGAGTATGAGGGTTCACTAGTTCTGATGCGGTGTGAGGCTGCCGTCGCCGTAGAATAACAGGGGGTGTGGGTGAGTAGAGGGATGGCCTGGCCAGCGGTGGGAGTAGTAGGGGGCGGAGCACGTGGAGGCAGGAGCACGCGGCACGACCGACGCTGCTTTGGGCGGCTAGAGCAAGAAGACCAGAGGTTGAAGAAGCACTACGGCCGTTGGATGGACATCGTACGGTCACTGGAGCTAGAATCGTTCATATTGACTAAGTTGACAAAGCCCTTCGTCCCCGTCAACTTAGTAGGCCCACAAGTCAGCCTCCCACCAAGATGGGTCCCAGCTAGCAGGAGGAGTATTCATTTTTTTGTCCGTAATAAGGAGGCACTTCCGGTGGGTCCGAGCTGACAGCGGGGGGAACGTTTTTTTCACGAAATACGGTGGCCCGTCCGGTGGGTCCCAGCAGTCAGGGGGGATTTTTTTTTGTGAAATATGATGGCCTGTCTGGTGGGTCCCTGCTATTAGGTGGACGAATATATATTTTGCGCGTAATAAGGAGGCACTTCCTTGCGGCTGCCGTGGACCCAGCTGTCAGCCTCTCCTTGCGCGTAATAAGGAGGAACTTCCTTGCGGCTGCCGTGGACAAAGCTGTCAGCCTCTCCAAGTACAGTACTCTTCCGATGGAAGCCGGTCGTTCACCACATTGACCATGCTGCACCGAGAGCACCACGACGGTGGACGACGGCGAGGCCTAGGAAGGGGACGACGCGGAGCCGGGGAAGACGCGACAGTGGAAGCTCGCGCGGAGAGGAGTATGAGGGTTCACTGGTTCGGCTGCGGTGTGAGGCTGCCGTCGCCACAGAATAACAGGGTGTGTGGGTGAGTAGAGGATGCCACGGCGGTGGGAGTAGTAGGGGCGGTGAGGCTGCTGGCAAAGACAACCGCCATGGGAGGAAGGAGCAGGCGGTCCCGCCGGCGCTGGATTTGGCGGCTGGAGCAAGAAGATCAGAGATTGAAGAAACACGACGACCGTTGGATTGACATCCAACAGTTACATCTGCTAGAATCGTTTTTTGACGTATATAATAACTAAAAAAATCTTGCATACGCGTCAACTTAATAGGCCCACAAGTCAGACCATTACCTCTTTTTTTAATAATTTATATATAGCTCATTGCAACTTCTTATGCAATTTATTGCAGTCCGTTTTTTTGGTTGGCCAGGGCCAGGGTTAAAAATTTAAACAAAATTTTGCATATTTCTGTGGGTTTCAAACTATTTTTAATACCGAAATGTCAAGCCAGACTTAAAGTACTTTGAAGATATATTTAAATTGGGTTAAAGCCTAGTGAGATAGGAATATGAAAATGTGAAAAAATTCAGAAATTATAAAGTAATTGTCAATTTGTCATCTGTTTTTATATCTACAACCCATTTCATATTACTTTCAAGATTTGCAGGCGTCTTGAAAGAGTTGTAACCCATCAGGGCGTAAAAAAATAAGTTGGCCTGGATTGGGTATTCTTCAGAAAAAATAAACTGGGCTCATTTTCACAAAGAAAAAATAGCTGGGCTGGCCACATGGTGAACATAAAATATAAGCCTGGGCTAGACGGGCCAAAGCCCAGTTCAAACCCTGCTCCGTCTCAACAATAACAAAAAAATATTGCTCAGGCAGCTACGTCCCAGGTGTCAGCCGATCTTGTGCTGTTTTCTTGTCTATTGACTATATACGCTCACAATGTCGTGGGTCCCAGATGTCAAGAAAACACTAGGAGGAAGCATTTTGTTTTTCCATACGCTGACATGGTGGCCCCCTACTGTCATGCTCTCCATGTACTTCTGCCGATTCCTGTTGTTTGTTGACCATGTTGACAACGTGAGAGGGTGGCGGCGCCGCGAGCGCACCAAAGCATGTGGAGGATGATGACGAGGCCTCAGACGTCGGCGTTAACAATTTTGGAGACGGTGGGGTGGCGATGCATGCGCAGAGGCGCAGCAAGCCATGGGAGGCGGAAGCAGGCGGCCCTGTTGGCGCTGGTTTGGTTTTGGCGGCTGGAGGAAGACAGGACTGAAGAAACACGACAGACTGTAAAAGCAGCAGGAGTACTTAACAACCTTAACTGAAACCAGCAGGGGCACTTAACAACCATAGCTGAAAGTAGTATGAGTACTTATACAGGTTCAACCATACAAAGCACGTTTCGAACAGTGCTACTTTGCCTACAGTTAACCAAGGGTGAGGCTGCCAAGCCCCAGGACAAGGCCCAGGTGCCACCCCGTGCATCCACAACCTTCTGAAAGCGGCTTCATCTCACAATGTGGTCAATAAACAAGATATTTGCTTTAGAGCCATGGAAAAGCTGGAACTTAATCTTCTGTCCTATTCTCCAAGATGGACGAGCCTTCATTATTTGAGACCACCCATGAATAAGTATCTTTTCACCTCCAAGGGGAATGGAGTAGGTCGACATAAACATCATGTTGTGACCAAGCGCAAGTCTGACCCGACCATGGTCAGACATCTGGATAGGAACAATAGAACTGGGCAGTTTCTGTTTGAAGAAGATCACAACTGTAAAACTGTGTATAAGCAATAGTTTATGAACAACATATATAACAGAAAACAGCTCGTACCATAAGTTTCTCGACACAGTTGGACCTGTTCAACGAGTGCAGCAGTGGAACACATATCCCACGTGGCCTTCCACCATTGAAACGTCCCACAAGGACCTCAAGACGATCAATAAAGTGTAGGAACTTGTGGATGTCATCCTAGTCAACTTCAGTGCCATCAGTAACAGCCGAGTTCTTACAGAATAACAAATGAGCAGCCTGCTTAACTCTGAAAAAACCTACACGTGCCCCCAATTATAAGAAAATATTAGTTAGAAGTAGCATCTTCGTGAGAGATTTGTTGCTACTTTTGAAGTTAAATTGTGATTAGTTAAACAGAATAGGTGGATTAAGAAGTAATCGAGGCAACAAGCAAGAGCCAGATACAAAACTAACATGGATGAACAATTGGAACGACGTCAGGATGGAAGATCGCAGTGAAGATGAGACCAGGTTCTGCTATTTACATCAACATTCGTGCGCCAACTTTCAGTCCGTAACACTTGAGAAAGTTTATCCAAGTTTGGCCATAAAAAAGTAGCGATCTTCTTGGTTCATGAACCCAACTCGGAACTTATATCTATGGCTTGTCTTCACTTTGACCATTAAACTGGTGTATTCAGTTATGGCAAGGCCGAGCATCTTGAGTACATGTGTTCTCGCAGAGCAAATAATGCACTGCAGGAAAAATAATATGAGAACACAATGTATTCCCTATCCAAATCTAGAAATAATTTCCTCCTTCACGAGAGTGTTGACCATCGTACTAGTAGTACCGTTTATCCAAATATAGCAATCCAAATTTCCAAATTAGTCAACAACATGTTCAAAAAAAACCACCCTCCTGGATAGAAAAGAGGATTCTAGGAACATACTGTGCGTGTTTTCAAATCCTGTGTTAGGATGAGAAGGAACGAGTGTGGCATCTCGCCGAGGGCGCTGATAACCCACAAGTATAGGGGATCGCAACAGTTTTCAAGGGTAGAGTATTCAACCCAAATTTATTGATTCGGCACAAGGGGAGCCAAAGAATATTCTCAAGTATTAGCATTTGAGTTGTCAATTCGACCACATCTGGATAACTTAGTATCTGCAACAAAGTATTTAGTAGCAAAGTAGTATGGAAGTAACAGTAACAGTGGCAAAAGTAACGGTAGCAGTTTTGTAGTAATTGTAATAGTAGCAACGGTAAAGTAAATAAGCAAAGCACAATATGTGAAAAGCTCGTAGGCATTGGATCAGAGATGGATAATTAGGTCGGATGTGATTCCTCATGTAATAGTTATAACATAGGGTGACATAGAACTAGCTCCAGTTCATCAATGTAATGTAGGCATGTATCCCGAATATAGTCATACATGCTTATGGAAAAGAACTTGCATGATATCTTTTGTCCTACCCTCCCGTGGCAGCGGGGTCCTAATGGAAACTAAGGGATATTAAGGCCTCCTTTTAATAGAGTACCGAACCAAAGCATTAGCACTTAGTGAATACATGAACTCCTCCAACTACGGTCATCACCGAGAAGTATCCCGATTATTTCCACTTCGGGGTTGTCGGATCATAACACATAATAGGTGAATATAGACTTGCAAGATAGGATCAAGAACTCACATATATTCATGAAAACATAATAGGTTCAGATCTCAAATCATGGCACTCGGGCCCTAGTGACAAGCATAAAGCATAGCAAAGTCATAGCAATATCAATCTCAGAACATAGTGGATACTAGGGATCAAACCCTAACAAAACTAACTTGATTACATGGTAAATCTCATCCACCCATCACCGTCCAGCAAGCGTACGATGGAATTACTCACGCACGGTGGTGAGCATCATGAAATTGGTGATGGAGGATGGTTAATGATGACGACGGCGACGAATCCCCCTCACCGAAGCCCCGAACGGACTCCAGATCAGCCCTCCCGAGAGAGATTAGGGCTTGGCGGCGGCTCCATATCGTAAAACACGAAGAAACTTTCTCTCTGATTTTTTTCTCCGTGAGAGCAAATATATGCAGTTGGAGTTGAGGTCGGTGGATGTCTAGGGGGCCCACGAGGCAGGGGGGTGCGCCCTAGGGGAGGCGGCGCGCCCCCCACCCTCGTGGACAAGGTGTGGGCCCCCTGACATTAATTCTTTCGCCAATATTTTTTATTAATTCTGAAAAGTTGCTCCGTGGATTTTTCAGGTCATTCCGAGAACTTTTATTTCTGCACAAAAATAACACCATGGAAATTCTACTAAAAACAGCATCAATCCGGGTTAGTTCCATTCAAATCATATAAGTTAGAGTCCAAAACAAGGGCAAAAGTGTTTGGAAAAGTAGATAGGATGGAGACGTATCAACTCCCCCAAGCTTAAACCTTTGCTTGTCCTCAAGCAATTCAGTTGACAAACTGAAAGTGATAAAGAAAAACTTTCACAAACTCTGTTTGCTCTTGTTGCAAATATGTAAAGCCATCATTCAAGTTTTCAGCAAAGATTATGAACTAACCGTATTCACAATAGCACTTAGGTCTCATGTTTACTCATATCGATGGCATAATCAACTAGCGAGCAATAATAATAAATCTCGGATGACAACACTTTCTCAAAACAATCATAATATGATATAACAAGATGGTATCTCGCTAGCCCTTTCTGAGACCACAAAACATAAATGCAGAGCACCTTTAAAGATCAAGGACTAATTAAACATTGTAATTCATGGTAAGAGAGATCCAGTCATAGTCATACCCAATATAAACAAATAGTAATGCATGCAAATGACAGCGGTGCTCTCCAGCGGGTGCTTTTTAGTAAGAGGGTGATGACTCAACCTAAAAGTAAATAGATAGGCCCTTCATAGAAGGAAGCAGGGATTTGTAGAGGTGCCAGAGCTCGATTTTGAAATAGAAATAAATAACATTTTGAGCGGTATACTTTCACTGTCAACATAACAACTAAGAGATCTCGATATCTTCCATGCTACACACATTATAGGCGGTTCCCAAATAGAATGGTAAAGTTTATACTCCCCCACCACCAACAGGCATCAATCCATGGCTTGCCCGAAACAACGGGTGCCTCCAACTAGAAACAATCCTGGCGGGAGTTTTGTTTAATTATTTTGATTTGATTTGAGCATGGGACTGGGCATCCCGGTGACCAGCCATTTTCTCGTGAATGAGGAGCAGAGTCCACTCCTCTTGAGAATAACCTGCCTAACATGGAAGATACAGACAGCCCTAGTTGTTACATGAGCTGTTAGAGCATACAAAACAGAATTTCATTTGAAGGTTTGGAGTTTGGCACATACAAATTTACTTGGAACGGCAGGTAGATACCGCATATAGGAAGGTATGGTGGACTCATATGGAATAACTTTGGGGTTTATGGAGTTTGGATGCACAAGCGATTCCCGCTTAGTACAGGTGAAGGCTAGCAAGAGACTGGGAAGCGACCAACTGAGAAAGCGACAACAGTCATGAACATGCATTAAAATTAATCAACACCGAGTGCAAGCATGAGTAGGATATAATCCACCATGAATATAAATATCATGAAGGCTATGTTGATTCTGTTTAAACTACATGCGTGAACATGTGCCAAGTCAGGTCACTCGAATCATTCAAAGGAGGATACCACCCTATCATACCACATCACAACCATTTTAATAGCATGTTGGCACGCAAGGTAAACCATTATAAGCTCCTAGCTAGTTAAGCATGGCATAAGCAACTATAATCTCTAGTTGTCATTGCAAACATGTTTATTCATAATAGGCTGAATCTGGAATGATGAACTAATCATATTTACAAAACCAAGAGAGGTCGAGTTCATACCAGCTTCTCTCACCTCAATCAGTCCATCATATATCGTCATTATTGCCTTTCACTTGCACGACTGAACAGTGTGGATAATAATAATAGTGCACGTGCATTGGACTAAGCTGGAATCTGCAAGCATTCAATTCAAGGGAGAAGACAAGGTAATATGGGCTCTTGGTCAATTTCAACAATCATGCATATTAGAGCCACTAAACATTTTCATTATGGTCTTCTCCTCTCGACCCCCAAAGGAAAGAAAAGAAATAAAACTATTTACAGGGGAAAGCTCCCAACAAGCAAAAGAAGAACGAGAAATCTTTTTGGGTTTTCTTTTAATTACTACTACAAGCACGGAAATTAAACTAACTATTTTTTTGGTTTTTCTTAAGGTTTATCAAACACACAAGAAGAAAGCTAGAAAAAGAAATTAAACTAGCATGGATAGTACAATGAAAGAGTATGAGCACCGAAAACTAGAATGAGTGTGTGAACATGAATGTAATGTCGGTGAGAAATATGTACTCCCCCAAGCTTAGGCTTTTGGCCTAAGTTGGTCTATAGCCATGGTTAGCCTGGCTGATATCCGAAGTTGTAACCGGGATCGTACTGAGATGCAGCAGTCATTGCCTCCTGAGCTGCAGCATGGCGGCGAGCTGCCTCCGTCCTCCTCTCGTACTTGTTTGCCTCCTCCCTGGTGATAACATATCTTCCTTTTGCCTGATAATCAAAAAGGGCAGGAGCAGGGAGAGTAATATGGACAGCGCGACGTCTGTCAAAGATTAGTCGATACTGGAGGAATTGTTCATTCCTCTCAAGAAAATGATGATTAACCATGGCATTATAATCTAAATAAGCGGGAGGCAACTCCCTATCATTTTCATGTGCAGGTATACCAAGATAATTAGCCACACCGGTCGCATAAATCTCTCCAAACAAGTCTCCAACTAAACCATTATTATGCAACCTACATGCAATAATTGCCCCCAAGTTGTATTGTTTATCACCTAATATAGCACTCTTGAGAACACAAAGATCAGGAACACACATGTGACATGCTTCATCTTTACCATTAATGCATCTACCAATGAAGAGAGCAAAATAATATATAGCAGGAAAATGAATGCTTCCTATGGTAGCTTGTGCTATTTCTCTAGATTCTCCCACAGTGATACTAGCAAGAAAGTCTTTATTTCAGATTTATGAGGTTCATTAACACTGCCCCACTATGGGAGTTTACAAGTAGTAGTGAAATCTTTGAATTCCATGGTATATGATTTATCATAAATATCAAACAGGACATTTTGAGAATTACGCGAAGATGTAAATTTAAACCTTCTCACAAAGGAGTGAGTCAAATAGTAGTATTGCGGGCACTTATCTTGCATGAAGTCCTCAAGGTCGGCATTACGCACATATGCATCAAATTAATCCTTGATGCCCGCTTTGACCATAAAATCCTCTGACGGCCATTCACAAGGCCGCACATCAGCTTCCCTTGGTGGTTCGTCGTCCTGCTCACGTATTGCGAGCCTGGGTCCTTTCTTCCTTGAAGAACCACCTTGGTACATTTTCCTAGACATATTTCTTCCTCTGAAAAATTTCTGAAATTTTTAGTAACTCAAAATAAAAGTGAACCAAACTCAATATAATTGATAGAACTCCCACAAGTGCCTAGAGACTATATCATGCATTAGAATTACTTGTTACCATATAAATTTGACATGCAAGCTCAAGAACAAGGTCACCTAGGCAGCAAAAATTTGCAATGAAAAAAGCACTAGAACAAAAACTAATTGGACCATTGGCGGAGTCACATACCAAGGAACAATCCCCCAAAGCAGTTTTGTGAATGGAGCTTTGAGCAAGGAGATCGAAAATCGCAGCAAAATGAGCTAGAACTCGTGCTTGAGCTGGATGGTGATTTTTTTTGGAGGAAGATGAAGTGTGTGGGTGCAGGAATAAGTGGAGGGGGCCACAATGGTCCCACGAGGCAGGGGGCGCGCCCTGGACCCTCGTGGCCAGGTGCCAGCTCCCCCTGTTGTGTTCTCAGTGCCACATATTCTCAAATATTTCAGAAAAAATCATATTAAATTTGCAGGGCATTTGGAGAACTTTTATTTTCGGGGTATTTTTTATTGCATGGATAATTCAGAAAACAGACAGAAAATACTAATTTTACTTTATTTAATCTAAATAACAGAAAGTAAAAAGAGGGTACAGAAGGTTGTGCCTTCTAACTTCATCCATCTCATGCTCATCAAAAGGAATCCACTAACAAGGTTGATCAAGTCTTGTTAACAAACTCATTCCGAATAACATGAAACCAGAGAAATTTCGAATGACACTAAGTTACCTCAATGGGGATATGCACATCCCCAATAATAAGAATATCATATTTCTTCTTGACAGTAGGAAGAGGAAATTCAAAACCTCCAATAATGATAGTTGGAATTTTTCCAATAGAATTGATGCTATGAACTTGAGGTTGTTTCCTTGGAAAGTGTACCGTATGCTCATTACCATTAATATGAAAAGTGATATTGCCTTTGTTGCAATCAATAACAGCCCCTGCAGTGTTCAAAAAGGGTCTACCAAGGATAATCGACATACTATCTTCGCGAATACGCAAAGCTTGCGTATCTTTCATTGATAGAAGGAGTTGAAATGAGAATACAGAGGGGGTACATCGCATGGCACAACCAAGGATGGTGTGAACATGGTGCCTGGAGCAGAGAGAAGTGGGATGCCCTGCATGGCACAATCAACATACTATCATCCTCGGGAATATCAAGAATAACAATGTTCGTTAAGATAGTAACGTTTGCAACCACAACAGGCACATCCTCACAAATACCCACAGGTATAGCAGTTGATTTATCAGCCATTTGCAAAGATATTTCAGTAGGTGTCAACTTATTCAATTCAAGTCTATGATATAAAGAGAGAGGCATAACACTAACACCGGCTCCAAGATCACATAAAGCAGTTTTAACATAGTTTCTTTTAATGGAGCTTGGTATAGTTGGTACTCCTGGATCTCCAAGTTTCTTTGGTATTCCACCCTTAAAAGTATAATTAGCAAGCATGGTGGAAATTTCAGCTTCCGGTATCTTTTTTATTTGTAATAATATCTTTCATGTACTTAGCATAAGGATTTACTTTAAGCATATCAGTTAGGCACATACGCAAGAAGATGGGTCTAATCATTTCAGCAAAACGCTCAAAATCCTCATCATCCTTTTTCTTGTATGGCTTAGGAGGAAAAGGCATGGGTTTCTGAACCCATGGTTCTCTTTCTTTACCGTGCTTCCTAGCAACAAAGTCTCTCTTACCATAACATTGATTTTTTGATTGTGGGTTTTCAAGATCAACAACAGGTTCAATCTCTACATCATTATTATTGCTAGGTTGAGCATCAACAAGAACATTATCATTAAAATTATCACTAGGTTCATGTTCATCACCAGGTTGTGTTTCAGCATCAAAAATAGAAATATCATTGGGATTCTCAGGTGTGCCTACAACAGGTTCACTAGAAGAATGCGAAGTTCTATCATTTTTCTTTTTCTTCCTTTTAGAAGGACTAGGTGCATCCAAATTATTTCTCTGAGAATCTTGCTCAATTCTCTTAGGGTGGCCTTCAGGATACAAAGGTTCCCGAGTCATTTTACCAGTTCTAGTAGCCACTCTAACAACAAAATCATGTTTATCATTTAATTCATCGAGCAAATCACTTTGAGCTTTAAGTACTTGTTCTGCTTGAGTGGTAACCATAGAAGCATATTTAACTCTAGCCATATAATCACTCAAGCGTCCAATCATGTAAGCATTACTCTTTAAGTCTCTACCAACATAAGCATTGAAATTTTCTTGTTGAGCCATAAAGTCATCAAATTCATCCAAGCATTGGCTAGCAAACTTAGTAGATGAGATTTCAACTTTATCATATCTATAGAGAGAATTTACCTTTACTACCCGTGTCGGGTTATCAAGACCATGTGTTTCCTCAATAGGTGGCATATTAAGACCATGTATTTCTTCAACAGGAGGTAAATTCTTAACATCTTCAGCTTTAATACCTTTTTCTTTCATAGATTTCTTTGCCTCTTGCATATCTTCGGGACTGAGAAATAGAACACCTCTCTTCTTCGGAGTTGGTTTAGGAATTGGCTCAGGAAGAGTCCAATTATTTTCATTAGTCAACATATTATTCAATAGCAATTCAGCTTGATCGACTGTTCTTTCCCCGAAAACACAACCAGCACAACTATCCAAGTGGTCCTTGGAAGCATCGGTTAGTCCATTATAAAAGATATCAAGTATTTCATTTTTCTTAAGAGGATGATCATGCAAAGCATTAAGTAACCGGAGAAGCCTCCCCCAAGCTTGTGGGAGACTCTCTTCATCAATTTGGACAGAATTATATATTTCCCTTAAGGCAGCTTGTTTCTTATGAGCAGTGAAATATTTAGCAAAGAAGTAATAAATCATATCCTGGGGACTACGCACACAACCAGGATCAAGAGAATTAAACCAAGTTTTTGCATCACCCTTTAATGAGAACGAAAATATCTTAAGGATATAATAGTAGCGAGATTTCTCATCGTTAGTGAATAGGGTGGCTATATCATTCAATTTAGTAAGATGTGCCACAACAGTTTCAGATTCATAGCCATAAAAAGGATCAGATTCAACCAAAGTAATTATCTCAGGATCGACAGAGAAATCATAATCCTTATCAGTAACAAAGATAGGTGAAGTAGCAAAAGCAGGGTCATATTTCATTCTAGCATTCAGAGATTTCTGTTTCAGTTTAGCTAATAACTTCTTAAGATCAGATCTATCATTGCAAGCAAGAAAATCTCTAGCAGTTTCTTCATCCATAACATAACCCTCAGGAACAACAGGCAATTCATACTTAGGGGGAGAACCTTCATCATCACTATCTTCAATAATACCAGTTTCAATAATTTCATTCCCTCTAACCCTAGCAAGTTGTTCTCAGGATATTCACCTAATGGCACAATAGTATCAAGCATAGAAGTAGTTTCATCATAAGTATCATGCATAGTAGAAGTGGCATCATCAATAACATGCGACATATCAGAATTCATAGCAGAAGCAGGTTTAGGTGTTGCAAGCTTACTCATAACAGAAGGAGAATCAAGTGCAGAGCTAGATGGCAGTTCCTTACCTCCCCTCGTAGTTGAGGGATAAATCTTAGTTCTTTCGTCTTTCAAGTTCCTCATAGTGACCAGAAGATATAATTCCCAAGTGACTCAAAGAATAGAGTTATGCTCCCCGGCAATGGCGCCAGAAAATAGTCTTGATAACCCACAAGTATAGGGGATCGCAACAGTTTTCAAGGGTAGAGTATTCAACCCAAATTTATTGATTCGACACAAGGGGAGCCAAAGAATATTCTCAAGTATTAGTAGTTGAGTTGTCAATTCAACCACACCTGGATAACTTAGTATCTGCAGCAAAGTATTTAGTAGTAAAGTAGTATGGAAGTAATGGTAACAATGGCAAAAGTAACGGTAGCAGTTTTGTATTAATTGTAACAGTAGCAGCGGTAAAGTAAATAAGCAATAAAATAATAAAAAATCACAATATGTGAAAAGCTCGTAGGCATTGGATCAGTGATGGATAATTATGTCGGATGCAATTCCTCATGTAATAGCTATAACATAGGGTGACATAGAACTAGCTCCAGTTCATCAATGTAATGTAGGCATGTATTCCGAATATAGTCATACATGCTTATGGAAAAGAACTTGCATGACATCTTTTGTCCTACCCTCCCGTGGTAGCGGGGTCCTAATGGAAACTAAGGGATATTAAGGCCTCCTTTTAATAGAGTACCGGACCAAAGCATTTGCACTTAGTGAATACATGAACTCCTCCAACTACGGTCATCACCGAGAAGTATCCCGATTATTTCCACTTCGGGGTTGTCGGATCATAACACATAATAGGTGAATATAGACTTGCAAGATAGGATCAAGAACTCACATATATTCATGAAAACATAATAGGTTCAGATCTGAAATCATGGCATTCGGGCCCTAGTGACAAGCATAAAGCATAGCAAAGTCATAGCAATATCAATCTCAGAA
Source organism: Aegilops speltoides (assembly GCA_021437245.1). Classification (NCBI taxonomy): domain Eukaryota; kingdom Viridiplantae; phylum Streptophyta; class Magnoliopsida; order Poales; family Poaceae; genus Aegilops; species Aegilops speltoides. The sequence goes on from CM038142.1 coordinate 87,813,590, forward strand.
CATAGTGTATACTAGGGATCAAACCCTAACAAAACTAACTTGATTACATGGTAAATATCATCCACCCATCACCGTCCAGCAAGCGTACGATGGAATTACTCACGCACGGCAGTGAGCATCATGAAATTGGTGATGGAGGATGGTTGATGATGACGACGACGATGAATGCCTCTCTCCGGAGCCTCGAACGGACTCCAGATTAGCCCTCCCGAGAGAGATTAGGGCTTGGCGGCGGCTCCGTATCGTAAAATGCGATGAAACTTTCCCTCGGATTTTTTCTCCACGAAAGCAAATATATGGAGTTGGAGTTGAGGTTGGTGGATGTCAAGGGGGCCCACGAGGCAAGGGCGCGCCCCCACCCTCGTGGACAGGATGTGGGCCCCCTGATATTAATTCTTTCGCCAATATTTTTTATTAATTCTGAAAAGTTGCTACGTGGATTTTTAGGTCATTCCGAGAACTTTTATTTCTGCACAAAAGTAACACCATGGCAATTCTGCTGGAAACATTGTCAGTCCGGGTTAGTTCCATTCAAATCATGCAAGTTAGAGTCCAAAACAAGGGCAAAAGTGTTTGGAAAAGTAGATACAACGGAGACGTATCAGGCGCAGAAACCTGTAGGGTCCTCGCACTTTGTGCACTGCAAATGAAACACACTAGATTCAGTAGGAAGAAAAATGCATCAACGGCGGCGGCTGCCATCCTAGGAGTACCTGCGACCAAGGGACTTGGATTTATCGGGGATGGATGAAGAATTCGTACCTGGTTCTCCATGAGAAAACCCTATGCAATCGCCGAGAGGGGGTTTTCTTTGAACAAGCAGACGAGAGAGAAGGGGACTCAGGCCCAGTGAAATATTGCCGCTTCGTCCATCCAGCTTACTGCTAAAGCTGGAAAGGGGGTGAGGGAGTCCTGGACTAGGGGGTGTCCGGACAGCCGAACTATCATCGTCCGCCGGACTCCAAGACTACGAAGATACAAGATTGAAGACTCCGTTCCGTGTCCGGATGGGACTTTCCTTGGCGTGGAAGGCAAGCTTGGCGATGCGGATATGTAGATCTCCTACCATTGTAACCGACTCTGTGTAACCCTAGCCCTCTCCGGTGTCTATATAAACCGGAGGGTTTTAGTCCGTAGGACACAACAACCATTACAACAATCATACCAATGGCTAGCTTCTAGGGTTTAGCCTCCTTGATCTCGTGGTAGATCCACTCTTGTACTACCCATATCATCAATATCAATCAAGCAGGAGTAGGGTTTTACCTCCATCGAGAGGGCCCGAACCTGGGTAAAAACATCGTGCCCCTTGTCTCCTGTTACCATCCGCCTAGACGCACAGTTCGGGACCCCCTACCCGAGATCCGCCGGTTTTGACACCGACATTGGTGCTTTCATTAAGAGTTCCTCTGTGTCGTCACCGATAGGCTTGATGGCTTCTCCAATCAACAACGCCGTCCAGGGTGAGACTTTTCTCCCCGGACAGATCTTCGTATTCAGCGGCTTCGCACTGCGGGCTAACTCACTTGGCCATTTGGAGTAGATCGAAATCTACATCCCTGGCCGTCAGGTCAGATTTGGAAGCCTAAACTTCACGGCGGACATCCGCGGAGACTTGATCTTCGATGGACCCGATCCGCAGCCGAGCGTGCCGCGCTGTCGCGAGGGCACGATCTAGCTCTGCTACCGGACAGTGCCTTGGAGGCCGCACGTGAATCCGCTCCGACCCATAGTTCGGAGCCGATTGCACAGATCGAGGACGAGTGGCTGGACACCGCCTCGGGAGCTGCAACATCCGCGGCGATGGAGCCGAACACTGACCTTGTCCCCTATAAAGCTCGTGACTCCGAGGTGCCGGACTCCCTGCCAGACTCCAAACCTCCTGCGCCCCTACCAATCGAATCCGATTGGGCGCCGATCATGGAGTTCACCGCTGCGGACATCTTTCAGCACTCACCCTTTGGCGACATCCTAAATTCGCTAAAGCATCTCTCGCTATCGAGAGCCTGGCGGACTATGGCGGGATGGTTGGGATGCGGACGACGAAGAAATTCAAAACCCACCCACCTCCCACTTTGTAGCCACTGTCGATCTAACCGACATGCTAGACTATGACTCCGAAGACATCGACGGTATGGACGACGATGCCGAAGACGAACAAGACCCAGCCCCTACAGGACACTGGAAGACCACCTCGTCATATGACATATACATGGTGGACACCCCAAAAGATGGGGACGGCGAAGAAGCAGTGGAGGCAGATTCCTGAAAGAAACAACCCAAGCACCGACGTCAGCGGCGCCGCTCTAAATCCCGCCACAGCAAGAACGGAGATTCCGGCACAGGGGATAATAACACCCCAGAAAGTGCCGAAGACAACCCCCTCCAAAGAAGATTCAGCACAGAGGATGCGTAAGCAAGCCCTCATGAGAGAGCGGCATTTAAGAGGTCGAGGATGATAATTACATACCTCCCTCCGGAGACGAGGCAAGCCTCAACGACGACGAATTTGTCGTGCCTGAGGATCCCGTCGAACAAGAGCATTTTAAACGCAGGCTTATTGCCACGGCAAATAGCCTAAAGAAAAAGCAGCAACAGGTTCAAGCTGATCAAGACCTGCTGGCCGACAGATGGACCGAGGTCCTCGCGGCCGAAGAGTATGAACTCGAACGCCCCTCCAAGAGCTACCCAAAACGCAAGTTGCTCCCCCGATTAGAAGAGGAAGCATAAATACCCTCATCACCAAAGCATTACTGTCGGCCGACCGACCCCCGTGGTCGCGTGATGTAGAGGCATCCAGGCCTTCCATCAAGACCGTACCCCGGCATTGCTCGAAAAGTACGAAGCCACGAGGGAACGCGATGGACTTGCGGGATATATTGGAGGATAAGGCAAGACAATCCAGATCTATCTATGGATCACGTGGGCACCCCACGACCCACGACGAATACCGTCGAGCTGGATACGACAACTCCGGCCGGGCTGAACACAGCAGACAACGCTCCCTTGAGCTACGTCGTGATATTACTCAATACAGAGGCGCCGCACACCCGCTATGCTTCACTGACGAAGTAATGGTTCATCAAATCCCTGAAGGGTTTAAACCCGTAAACATTGAATCCTACGATGGCACGACAGACCCCGCGGTTTGGATCAAAGATTATCTCCTTCACATCCATATGGCCCGCGGCGGCATCTCCACGCCATCAAATATCTCCGCTCAAGCTTAAGGACCAGCTCAGCATTGGCTTAATAGCCTGCCCGCAGAGTCAATTGGGTGTTGGGAGGACACTGAAGCCGCATTCCTCGACAACTTCCAGGGCACATATGTGCGACCACCAGACGCCGATGACCTAAGCCACATAATCCAGCAGCCAGACGAATCGGCTAGGCAATTCTGGACACGGTTCTTAACAAAGAAAAATCAAATCGTCGACTGTCCGGATGCAGAGGCCCTCGCAGCCTTCAAACATAACATCTGCAATGAGTGGCTAGCCCGGCACCTAGGACAGGAAAAGCCGAAATCCATGGCAGCCCTCACATCATTAATGACCCGCTTCTGTGCAGGAGAGGATAGCTGGCTAGCTCGCAGCAACAACCTCAACAAAAATGCTGATAGTCCGGATACTAAGGACCACAATGGCAGGTCGCGTCGAAGCAAAAATAAACGCCGCGTTAACGGCGACGACAAGGAGGATACGACAGTCAATGCCGGATTCCGAGGCTCCAAACCCGGTCAGCGGAAGAAGCCATTCAAAAGAACCACTCCGGGTCCATCCAATTTGGACCGAATACTCGACCGCTCATGCCAGATACATGGCACCCCCGAAAAGCCATCTAACCACACCAACAGTGATTGTTGGGTATTTAAGCAGGTAGGTAAGTTAATTGCCCAAAACAACGACAAGGGGCTGCACAGCGACGACGAGGAAGAGACCCGGCTGCCAAACAGTAGAGGACAGAAGGGTTTCCCCCCACAAGTGCGGACGGTAAACATGATATACGCAACCCATATACCCAAGAGGGAGCGGAAGCATGCACTAAGGGACGTATATGCGATGGAGCCAGTCGCCCCTAAGTTCAATCCATGGTCCTCTTGCCCGATCACTTTTGATCGAAGAGACCATCCGACCAGTATCCGCCATGGCGGATTTGCCGCATTGGTTTTAGACCCAATCGTCGATGGATTTCACCTCACGAGAGTCCTGATGGACGGCGGTAGTAGCCTAAACCTGCTTTATCAGGATACAGTGCGCAAGATGGGCATAGACCCCTCAAGGATTAAACCTACAAAGATGACCTTCAAAGGCGTCATACCAGGTGTGGAGGCCAATTGTACAGTGCTCGACCACACTGAAGTGGTCTTCGGATCCCGGATAATTTCCGAGTGAGGAGTTAATCTTCGACTTAGTCCCGTTCAGCGGCTATCACGCTCTGCTTTCGGACGAACAGCGTTCGCAAAAGTTCAACGCGTGCCAGATTCGCATACCTCAAGCTCAAGATGCCAGGCCCTCGTGGAGTCATCACGGTCAACGGAAATACGGAACGCTCCCTCCGAACGGAGGAACATACAGCGGCTCTCGCGGCAGAAGTACAGAGCAGCCTTCTAAGCCAATTTTCGAGTCAAACGCGCCCGGAGCAACATCAACCAAGACCACTTGGCACGTTCAGAGCACGCGTAGCAATGCGGCCCCAACCCCAGCCCTCGCATGATTGCAAGACCAACCCTCCGCGTACATCATTACGCTCTGGAGATACCATGGGCCTAGGGGGAGGGGCACGACCACAACAGACCCAGAGTGCGGCTCGACCACACAAGGGGCTCACAAGTGTGTCGCTCTTTTTTATTTTTTATTTTCCTTCTTTGTATACACAGGACTCCGTCCACCAGAGGCCCTGTCCGGCGGCGAACCCGCCGAACTCACGATGCAACAGCCAGGGAGGGAAAAAGGCTGCGAGGAACACTCAGGTGGTCTCCATTACGAGCATTAAATTTGATTATATACACCAGTCCGCAGCCCAACCCTGGACGGGGACATGATTAACTAGTCCAATCCCTCGCTTACCGCACTATTTGTATCATTCCGCACTCATAGCAGAATTCCTTGAATAAATAATGCAACACTTTTTGCCTGTAATTGCATTATTTTACATATATGTTCACTAATGACATCTTGCACCCGTATATTTTGGTACGGCTAAATACACCAGGGGCTTATGTTCCCCGCATTATGGTGTGATAAGTTCGAACACTTTCACAAGTGCGGCACCCCGAACTTATAGCATTATATGAATCGGATCCGAATCATGTCTTGGGTCAATAATTGGGTTTGCCCGGCTCCCACGTTTTGGTACCTTATGTTCCATTCTGTCGGCTAAGGTGGCACTGGGAGAACCACTGCGATTGCGCCCCGGTTGAGCTGGGTGAGCGCCTCAGTGGAGAAAGCTAAAACTGACTGTCATGATAAGGCGAGAGACTGGTCGCTGTTCGAGAGGTCTTTTCGAGTCCTTAAAGACTTATGCCGCCCTTTTTTTCCCCAAACCCCTTTAAGGCCCCCGGGGGGGGGAAAAAAACCCCCCCCCCCGGGGGGTTTTTGGGGGGGTTTAGCCCCCTTTGGGCCCCGGGGAACCAAAAAATTTTGTTTTTGGGGAATTCCGAAAAACCCCCCCCGGGGGTTCCCCGGGGGGTTGGCCCCGGGCCCCGGGGTTTCCTTTTTCCCCCCCCCCCCCCTTTCCCCCCGGGGGGGGAAAAATTTTCCCCTCCCCCAAAAAGGGGGGGGGCCCCCGGAAAGGAACCCCAAAAATTTTTTCCCCAAAAAATTTGGGAAAGCCCCAACCGCCCCTTTTCCCCCGGGAGGGAATTTGGGCTCCCTTTTTCCCCCCGGGGAAAAGGGGCCCCCCTTGGGTGGGGTTTTTTTTCCCCCCAAAGAATCCTTTTCCCCCTTTTTGGGGGAAGGGGGTTTTCCCGGGGTTTTTTTAAACCCCCCCCGGTTTTCCAAAGCCCCTTGGGGGGGCCCAAACCCCCCGGGGTTTTTTGGGGGGGGGGGGCCCCCCAAGCCAAAAAAAAACCCGGGGGCCCCCCCAAACCCCAAAGGGGTTTTTCCCCCGGGGATCCCAAAAACCGGGGCCCTTCCCGGGGGAACCCGGGTTTTAAAAACCCCCCCCCCGACCCCCCGGGGCCCCCAACCCGGGGTTTTTTTCCCCCCCCCCCTTTCCCTGGGGCCCTTTTTTAAAAAAAACGGCCCGGGGGTTAAAAGGGGGCCCCCCCGGGCCCCCAAAAAAATTTTTTCCGGGGCCCTTAAAAAGAACCCCCAAAAGGGAAGGGGGCCCCAAATAAAATTTAAAAATTTTCCCGGGGCCCCGGGGGAAAGGGCCCTTTTCCCCCCGGGGCCCAAATTCCCCCCCAAAAATTTGGTTTTGGGGTTTAACCCCCCGGGAAAAAAAAGGGGGGGGAAAGGGGGGGGGTTTAAAAAGGGAAAACCAAAGGAAAAACCCCGGGAAAAGGGGGAAAACCCCCAAAGGGGGAAAGGGGGAAAACCCCCCCCTTTTAAGGCCCCTTTTGGGGCCGGGGCCCCCCAAAGGTAAAACCAAAAAAGGGCCCCCAAAAGGGAAAAAAACCCCCCCAAAGGGGAAGGGGTTAAAAGGAAAAAATTGGGCTTGGGGGGGGGGAAAAAAAAGGGGAAAACCCTTAAAAATTTTAAATTAGGGGGCCCGGGCCCCCCTTTAAAAATTTCCGGGAATTTTAAGGGGCCCCTTGCAAAAATTTAAAGGGGGAACCCCCAAACCAACCGGCCCGGGCCCCAAGGGGAAGGGGCCCACCCCCCAAAAAACCCCAAAAAAAGGAAAAAATTTTTCCCTTGGGAACCTTTTTTTGGGGGGGGGGTTGGGATAAAATTTTCCCCCAAAAGGGAAACCCCCCCGGTTAAACCCGGGTTCCGGGGGGGCCCAAAACCCCGGGGGGGAAAAAAGAAAAAAATTTTTTTTGTTTCCCCCCAAAAAAAACCCCCCCCCAAAATTTTAAATTGGGGAAAAAGGAAATTCCCCGGAAAAGGGGGAAAACCCAAAGGGTTTTTTTTTGGAATTTTTTCCCGAAAACCCCCGGTTTTTGGGGGGGGGGTTTTTGGGGGTTAAATGGTAGGAGATCTAATTAAACAAGCGCCTTCCCCCCAAAAAGGAAAACCCCCCAAAAGGGGTTTTCCTTTTCTTGGTTTTGGGCCCGGGTTTTTTTCCCAACCCCCTTTCCCCCTCCCAAACCCCAACCCTTTAAAAAACCCAAGGAAATTTTTAAGGCGGGTTCTCCCTTGAATAATCCGAGAAGATCATGAACACTCGTGATAGTGTCCGGCTCGCAAAATAAATTCCACATTCCACCGTAGAGAGAATAAAATGTACACTTAGCTCAATCGCCGACGTGATTATGCGGGCGTGACATCACACCGCAACCAAGCCTTTGTTTTGAATTGCTTTTTACTATACCACCTCAGACGCTTATAAGCTGCTTTCTGGCACGCCTTTGTCGGGCAGTAGATCGTGTCCCCTTATTCCGGATTCTCATCAATACGCAGGTAGGTAACCCAAATCGCCGCCATTGATGGTGGCGCTTTGGGAGATAAGTTTAGTTTTACCAGTGCCGGTGGGGACGATAGTTTTGTCCGCCTATATATAAGGGATAAGGATTCACCTTCACCCACGCCTTCTTCCTCCTTTGCTTATCCATCCTCGCTAACTCAAGCTCCAACGCCCGAAGCTCAAGATCTCGCCGACCTTCTCCGAATATGTCCGGAGCGGAGGTAAATGGTTGGCCTCCACCGCTAAGGAGGAGGAGATCATCAGCTGGGCGCAACGCCGATACCTTCCGGGCGATATCACAGATCGGCCGCCCGGACGAGGGGCAGCTCATCCTACCCCAGGCCTCATGAGAGGGTCGTTTTCTCCCCACTTCCTCCGCTGACGGGCTTTCCGCTCCATCCATTTGTCCGGGGCCTCATGTTTTACTACGGCCCGATTTCCATGATCCGGCGCCGAACTTCATCCTCAACATCTCGGCGCTTATCGTCGCAGCGTAGGCCTTCCTTCGTGATCCGCCCCACTTCGCCCAGGGCTCAAGACCTTCAACGCCAAGCCAAGGTTGTGAAGGGCACGCAGCGAATGCGGAGGCGCCATGTTGGGCAATCGCCCAACGCCCCTTGGCCGGAAGGGACCTTCGTGGACTCCGCTAAGGGGTGGCAATCGGGTGGTCTTTACATCACCAAGCCACGCAGCCCACATGGGCGGGCGCCCCTCAGTTTAGATCTCGTATCCCCACGCAGCTCACCTCTCTGAAAGAGAAGGGCTTGGCAGGGGGCAATCCGGTGGAGGTGACGGACTCGAGCTCTGCATCAAGAAGATGGTGAGCACAGGCTCAAAGCTCACCGACGTGGTCCAAGTCATGCTCATCCGCGGATCCTCCCATGCCAAGAACGGGCATTCAATTTGTGGAGTTCAACCGAACAAAGCATCAGCGCCAAGCGTGCTCTTCGATACAACACACGAAGGCGCTCGAGGGTGCTGTTCAAGGGCGCTGGTTTCGGATCCGCCGATTTGAAGATCATGGATTCAGCCTCACAAAGGTCCAACCGACGAGGTAAGTGATTCAACCCCATTACGGACACTTGTGATAATTAGATTGACTCTAGTGAGGTTTCATTCGCCTCTTCCTTTGACAGAATGGATGGAGAAGGCCAAGATGCTCATCAGCCCGCTCCCATGCCAAGATCCAAAGGACGCCCGCTATCAGAGTTGTTGGTGCCGGCATCGCACGTGGTGCCGAGAAGAAGGCCAAGAAGGTGGCCGCGACTCAAAGAGTTCGCCATCAGCGCCCGACGACGACGAGGATTCTCCCTCAAGACGAGGAGGAGGAGTACTCTCTCCCGAGGAGGAGAGAGAAGAAAAGGAAGGCTTCCCCAATCGGGAGGCCAAGGGTCCAAGAGGGGAGAACTATTCTCGACAGCCGCCAACATCAGCATGGGCGGATGAGTGGCTCCAAGGGCCAGGTCCCACAGGATCGTAAGTATCCGGATCATTTATATGCCGCACTTTCATGTCACGTAGTATCCTTCTAACGCCGCATTCTGTCCGTAGTCCAGCCAAGGATGATCTCCCGACCATCGAGCGGGTCATTGGCCTCGCCGGATGTGAATTCCATCCCGATCGCTTTCACCCCACGCGCCGACGAGGACGCCGAGGTGATCCCAAAGAGGGACCCATCGAGGAGGCTCGGAGGCGCCGCCAGCACCTTCCTGACTTCGGGCCGGACTCTACATCGAACCCGTAGTGGTTCCAGAGTCCGCAAGCGCCCTTCAAAGAAGGGCAGGATCGGGACGCCGCGCGGCCTGGCCCAACCGGAGGCACCGGATAACCTGCTGAGGCGCTTAAAGGTGCTTCCATCGAGGAAGAACACCGCACTATCATGAGTGCGGTGATTGAGAAGGTTCAGCTCGCCAACAAGGCTGACTGAAGCCTCGCAGCAGCCTTCTAACAATGCTTTGAGGTAAGAAGTTAAATTATGTAATGTGATAAAGATAGACAAGAGCCTTTGATGCTCAGCTTGGTGTTCAAAAGAAAAGCTGGACTGAGTATCTAACAAGAGATGCGCAGGTTGCTAAAAATATGTCAATATGGGTTTGCAGGTGGCGCTATCGCCTCTCGCCGCTTAAGGGCGGAGGTCGATGTGTTGAAGAAGGATCTCGAGCGTCCGAGCAAGAGCTCGCCATGCAAGAAGCAGCTCGAGGAGAAAGAAGGTGAGTAACACCTCTTGAATAAGTACTTACAGTAAAAGGATTTTGCTGCAAACAAAATTAACAAGGATAATATGTGTATTGCAGGGCCACTAACGAGGTGGCAGCCCTAAAGGATGCCGTGTCCGCGTCGAATGCAATGCGCTAATGGCGGATTGAGCGAGAAAATCAAGAGGCACCGTGGCGGAAGTTCGCAAGAGCCCGTGCTCATGGAAAAGCATGAGAGTTTGGAGCGTGACTCAAGACTCGAGAGTCCGAGCTTGCCTCGGCTCGAAAGTGCCAAGTCCGGCCAAGGCCGAGGCCCGTAAGGCCCTTCAGAAGTTGAGGACATAAAGAAGATATCGCGGTAAGGCATTTTTCATGCAAAGGTGCATGTTAATGTGAACTACCCGACACTTACCCGAATTCGAGCTCTCCTGTATGCTTGCAGATCGCCACGATAGTGCGCCCCGATGCCGCTGCATTCTATCGTGGCGAGGAGGGAGCTCGACGAGAAGGTCTTCGTCTCAAGACGCCGAGGCCGCCATCCGGCGTTTCTTTCGCGACCACCAAGCAAGCTGGTCGAACTCCACAAGGTAGCCGAGGAGGCCATGAAGGGTCTCATAGTCCGGCTCTGGCCCGGACAAAGCCATGTCCGAAGCTACTTTGGCCTTGTGGCGGCTGGTGGATGCATGCCCTGTGCTGATGTAGTCAAGCGCCCGCCAGATTGAAGGCATCGTCATGCCCTTGCCCGCATAAAGGTGCAATGGGGCAAATTGATGCGAGAAGCTTCACGACCCACCGCCACGGGCAAGGAGCATTCGGCCGCCGGAGAAGTATTATAAGATTGTCCTCAAGGGAGCCTCATGCGATATTGCGATGAGTGCCCCGAGATGTAATTTTGAGTGAACTCATCAGATGTTTATCCTCAGGCGCTGAAAACTTCGCTCATATGCCTATGAGCAACACTTGTTTAATTTAAAATATTACCTTCAGGCGGCCGCTTATAAAATTTGAGAGATGGCAAGTCGTTATTTCAGCCCCAAGCCACGAGTGCCGGGTGTTCGGATAAACTTGAGCACTCTTGTTCCCATTTTTGGGTCCATCTAGGAGGCACTCAACACGCATTTAACAAGGCAACCGGACTTATAATGCTTGAACACTCTCACTTAGCCATAGAATTCTATAATTTTAATTTCGGGCGAAGCCCCCGTATTCGAAGATCAAATCCGGGCGCTTATCCACGCCTTCGCTTGACATTATCCGAACTTCACAAGCGGCGTGAGTCTTAAGGACCCAAAAACTCTCGAACAGCGACCGTCTTCGCCTTATCATGCCGCCGCTTTTAGCTTTCCATCGAGGTGTTAACCCGCTCAACCGGGCGCAATCGCAGTGGTTCTCCCAAAGGCTACCTTAGCCGACGGAACGAACGAAGGCACCAAAACATGGGAGCCGCAAACCCAACTATTGACCCAAGACATGATTCGAGCCGATTCATATAATGCTATAAGTTCGGGTGCCGACTTGTGAAAGTGTTCGGACTTAATCACACCATAATGTGGGGAATGAAGCCCCGTGTATTCGGCCGCACTCAAAATATACGGGTGCAAGATGTCATATAATGAATATATATATAAGATAACGCAATCGCAATAAAAGGTGCTGCATTATTTATAAAAGAAAGTCCGATAGTAGATCGATCAAATAGTGCGGTAAGCAAGGATTTGGACTAAATAAACATGTCCTCTCCGTGATGAGCTGCAAACTTGGTGTATATAATCGAATTTAATGCTCGAATTGAGACCACCTCAATGTTCGCCGCCTTCTTTAGTCCCCGATCTGTTGTATCATGAGTTCGCAGTTCGCTAACGGACAGGCTTCGTTACCGTAGTCTTGTGTACATAAAAGAAGAAGAAAAAATAAAAAGGAAGTAGGCGCACTTGTGAGCCCCTGGTGTGGTCGAGCCGCACTCTAAGTCCATTGTGATCGTGCCCCTTTCCCCGCACCCATGGTATCTCCAAAGCGAATGATGTACGCTGAGTGTTATTCTTATGATTATGCGCGGTGAGGGTTAGCCGATTGCTACGCCGCGCGCCTCGATCACGCCTGTGGTATTGGCTGGTATTGCTCGGGGCGCTTTTGCAGATCCGGCTTTTTAACCGCCGACTTGAGAATTGCTTGAGAAGGCTGCTCAGACTTCGCCGCGAGAGCCATCAGATGTTCCTCCGCTCGAGGGAGCGCCCATATTCCCATCGACCGTGATTACTCCACGAGGGCTCGCATCTTGAGCTTTAGGTATGCATACGCGGCACCGCTGAATTTCGCAAACGCGTTCGTCTGAAAGCAGAGCGTGATAGCCGCCGCGAACGGGACTATGTCAAGATTAACCTTCGCCGAAATTATCCGGACCAAGACCACTTCCAAGCAGATCGAGCCTGCATAATTGGCTTCCACTCCGGATGACACCTTTAAAGGTTGTCTTTGTAGGTTTAACTTGATGGGTTCTATGCCCATTTTGGCGATCAGATCCCGATAAAGCAGGTTCAGCTGCTACCACCGCCCATCAGACTCTCGTGAGGTGGAACCCATCGACGATTGGGTCTAAAACCACGCGCGAATCCGCCATGGCGATGCTGGTCGGATGGTCTCTTCGACGAAAGTGATTGGGCAAGAGGACCATGGGTTGAATTTTGGGGCGATCGCTCCATCGCATAGACGCCCCAGAGGCGCGCTTCTCCTCTTGGGTATATGGGTCGGTATATCATATTCACCGTCCGCACTTGTGGGGAAACCTTCGTCGTCTCTATTGTTCGGGCGGCCGGTCTCTTCCTCGTCAGCCGCTATTTAGCCCTTGTCATTGTTTTCGCAATTAACTTGCCACCGCTTGAACACCCAAAAATCTCTATTGGTGTGATTAGTCGGCTTTCAGAGGTGCCATGTATCCGCATAAGCGGTCGAGTATTCGGTCCATTGACGGACCCGAGTGGTTCTTTAAATGGCTTCTTCCACGACCGGTTTAGAGCTCGAATCCGCATTGATCGCCAGATCCTCCTTATCGCCGCCACGCGCGCGCTTTGTTTTTGATTCGACGCGACTCCGTTGTTGTCCTTAGTATCCGGACCGCCGAATTTTTACGGAGATTGTTGCCATGGCTAGCTGGGGCTATCCTCTCCGCACAAAAAGCGGTCATTAACGGCGTGAGGGCTGCTATGGATTTCGCTTTTCCCGCCCTGTGCCGGGCTAGCCATTCATCCCGGATGTTATGTTTGAAGGCTGCAAGGGCCTTTGCATCCCTGACAACGACGATTTGGTTTTTCTTTGTCAAGAACCGTGGTCCGTAATTGTCTAGCCGATTCGTCTGGCTGCTGAATGATGTGGCTTAGGTCATCGGGCGCTCGTGGTCGCATATATGTGCCATGGAAGTTTTCAAGGAACGCGCCTCCTGTGTCTTCCCAACGCCCAATTGACTTCAGCGGGCAAGCTGTTGCCAATGCCGAGCTGGTTCTTAAGCTTGAGTGGTAGGTACTTGATGGCGTGAGATTGCCGCCAGGGCCATATGGATGTGGAGAAGGTCTTCGATCCACACCACGGGTCTCAAGCGCAGCATCGTGAAAATTCGGCGTTTACAGTGTTTAACCTTCGGGATCTCGATGATCCATTACTGCTAGTGAAGCATAACGGTGTGCGGCGCCTCAGATTGAGCGATATCGCGACGCAGCTCGAGAGAGCCGGTCTTGTGTTCGCCCGCCGGCCGTTATTGGATCCGCACGACGGTGTTCGCTGGGTCGGGTCGGTTTCCACGTGATCCATAGATGGATCTGGATTGCCTTGCTTTGTCCCTCCAATATGTCTCGCAGAAGTCCCGGCAGATTCTCTGGGCCAGATTTTGGAGCGATGCCGGCACGGTCTTTGGCTGGGGCCCGATGCTCTTCTTCGTCACACGCACTACGGGTGGTCGGTCAGCCATATCGCAAGGCCATGATGGAGGTATGTATGCTTCCTCCTCCAATCGGGGACCAGCTGGCGCCTTGGGTAACTTTTTGAGGACGCTCGAAGTTTATATTTTCGCCGCGAGGACCTCGGGTCCATCGACGGCCAAAGTTGGTCCCCGACATTTTGAAGTCGCCGCTTCGCTTTTAGGCTGTTTGTCGTGGCGATAAGCTCGCTTGAAGCGCCTTGTTCGACGATCCTCGTGTACAACTAATCTCATCATCGCTGAGGCTTGCTTTCTGCCTTCTGAGGGAGGCATATAGTTATCATCCTCAACTCCTTCGCCCGCCTCTCGTGGGGGCTTTATTCGTGATCCTCCTCGCTACCGAGTCTTGCCGGAGGGGATTGTCTTCGCGCTCTTTGGAGTGTTATTGCCTCCCTGCAGGAATCTCCATTCTGCTGTGGCGGATTTAGAGCGCGCCACGACACGGGCGCTGGGCTGCTTTTAAAGAGTCCGCCCGCTTCTTCGCCATCCTCTTCTTTTGGGGTATCCACCATGTATACCGCCATATGACGAGGTGGCCTTCAGCGTCTCTCAGGCGCTTGGTTCCGTTCGCCTCCGCATCGCCGCCCATAGCGCCGATGTTCGAGTCGTAGTCAGCAGCGTGTTAGATCGCCGACAAGCGGCTAAGTGGTGGTGGTGGGTCAATTCTTCGTCCGTCTGTGATTCCTCCACCATCTCGCCATAGTCCTACCGTGACTCTCCGATAACGAGAGGTGCTTAGTGAATTCAGGATATCGCCAAAAGGCGAAAGTGCCGAAGATGTCCGCGGCGGTGAATTCCATAACCGCGCCCAACCGGATCGATTAGTAGAGGCGCGAGGTTCGAGTCGGCGAGGAGTCCGCGCCGAATCACGATAGCTCGCGGGACAAGATTGGTGTTCCCCATCGCCAGATGTTAGCTCCCTGTGGCGCGCCTCATCCACCGCCTTTGATCCGGGCGATCGCCTGCCATCGGGTCGGCAGATCCGCAGCGCCACCAAGGCATCGTTTCGGGCGGCAGTAGCTAGATCATGCCCATCGCCACAAGGCGGCGCGCCGGCCAGGGCTTGAGTCCTGTCAAGATCAAGTTCTCGCGACATCGCCGAAGTTTAAGCTTTCCAAATCTAAGTCGAGCCAGGTGTAGCTTTGACTGCCTCTGATGGCTAAGTGAATTGTCTCGCAGGCGGCGCTTTAATACGAAGATCCGTCTGGGGAGAAAAGTTCACTCGACAGCTGTCGGCTGGTTGAAGATGCCATCTGCCATTTCTCCTGCACGGCCACGCAGGAACTCTCAATGAAAGCATATGTCGTGTCAAATGCGGATCTTTCGGTAGGGGGTCAATCGCCTAGGCGATGGTAACAACTTCAGATTTAGGACAAGGTAGCATTTCCAGGTTGGCCCTCTCGATGGAGGTAAATGACGCTCTGCTTGATTAATATTGATGATATGGGTAGTACAAGAGTAGATCTACCACGAGATCAAGGAGGCTAAACCTCAGAAGCTAGCCTATGGTATGATTGTTGAGATGTATGTTGTCCTACGGATTAAAGGCCTCCTGATATGACAACCGAGGAGGCTAGGGTTACACGTAGTCGGTTACAATGGTAGGAGATCTACATATCTCAGATTGCCAAGCTTGCCTTCCACGCTAAGGAAAGTACCATCCCATTACGGAGCCGAGTCTTCAATCTTCTATCTTCATAGTCTTGGAGTCCCATGATATTGATAGTCCGCACGTCCTGACACCCCTAGTCCAGACTCCCTCACTAGCCCTCTCCTGTCTATATAAACCTGAGGGTTTTAGTCCCAGGATACAAACAAACCATTACAAACAATCATAACATAGGCTAGCTTCTAGGTTTAGCCTCTTGATCTCGTGGTAGATCCAATCTTGTACTACCCATATCATCAATATCAATCAAGCAGAGTAGGGTTTTACCTCCATCGAGAGGGCCCAACTGGTAAAACATCGCGGCCCCTTGTCTCCCGTTACCATCCGCCTAGACGCACAGCCGACCCCTACCCGAGATCCGGGCCGGTTTTGACAATCGATAGGGGGTTGTGATTTGGCTCATTGGGCATTATCATGGCGCCATTTATCGGGTGTGTCTACCAATGCGCTTGCACTCTAACTTGTGCATATGGCACGTGGACCCCGCTGTGGATGCCCACACATATCGAGCCAGGAAGTAGAAAGACAGAGTAACTAGTTACACATAAATATATTTTGACAGAGAGATACTCCCGAGGGAGTCCTCGATTAGGGGTGTCCTGACAACCGGACTATCAATATCCACCGACTCCTGCACTCACTAAGATAGAAGATTGAAGACTCGCTCGTGTCCTAAGGTACTTTCCTTGGCGTGAAGGCAAGCTTGGCGACACGGATATGTAGATCTCCTACCATTGTAACCGACTTGTAACCCTAGCCTCTCCGTGTCTATATAAACCGAGGGCATTAGTCCAGAGGGACACAACATTACATCTCAACAATCATACCATAGGCTAGCTTCTAGGGTTTAGCCTCCTTGATCTCGTGGTAGATCTACTCTTGTACTACCCATATCATCAATATTAATCAAGCAGACGTAGGGTATCACCTCCATCGAGAGGGTCAACCGGTAAAACATTGTGTCCTCGCCTCCTGTTACCATCCGCTTAGACGCACACGCCGACCCCTACCCGAGATCCGCCGGTTTTGACACCCACATTGGTGCTTTCATTGAGAGTTCCTCGTGTCGTCACCGATAGGCTCGATGGCATCTTCGACCATCAACGCCGTCCGTGGTGAGACTTTTCTCCCGGACAGATCTTCATATTCGGCGCTTTAATCGCGGGCCAATTCTCTTGGCCATCGGAGCAGATCGAAGCTACGCCCGCCGCCAGTCGATTCGAAGTTTAAACTTCACGGCCGACGATCACGGAGACTTGATCTTCGACGGACTCGAGCCACAACCGAGCGCCACCGCACCGCAACGATAGGGCACGATCTAGCTCTCGCCACGGACGTTGCTTTGCGGTCAGACTTCAACCGCCCTAGCTACTTACCCGAGCCGATTGCCCACGATTTAGGGCGGTGGATAGACGCCACGGGGCTTCAACATCTACGCCGATGGAGCCGAATACCAATCTTGTCCTCGCGAACTCGTGATCCCGAGGCGCCGACTCTCACGGACTCGAGCCTCCCCGCTACCGCCAATTAAGCCGATTACGCGGTTATGAAATTCACCGCCACTTTACATCTTTCAACACTCGCCTTTTGGCGATATCCTGAATTCAAGCATCTTCGCTATCGAGAATCCCGCCGGACTATGGCTGTGACGTTGGAGTTCTGACGACGAAGAAATTCGAGCCCACCCACCACCCACTTTGTAGCCACGTCGAGGATCTAAACGACATGCTAGACTATACGACACCGGCGACATCAACGCTATGGACGATGATGCCGAGATTTATCGAACCCAAAGACCCATGGGGCAATCGGAAGGCCACCTTGTCACATGACGCCTACATGGTGGATACCCCAAAAGAGGGGATGGCGAAAAAGCAATGAGGAAGATTCTAAAGAAGAAGCCTAAACGCCGCGGCGGCAAGGCCCCGCTTCTAAATCCCGCCACAACAAGAATGGTGATTCGGGCATGGAGATAATAACACTCCGGAGAGTGCCGAAGACAAACCCTCCAAAGAAGACTCAGCCAGAGGATGAAGAAGCAAGCCCTCATTTAAAGGGCGCCAAGAAAAGGTCGAGGATCACAACTATATACCTCCTCCAAGACGAAACAAGCCCCAATGACGACGTAACTCGAGGAGCCCGTCGAACAAGAGCTTTTCAAACACAGGCTCATCACTACAGCAAGAAGCTCAAGAAAGAAAACGGAAGCTCAACACACGGAAGATGCGCCCGAATAAGATGGAGCAAAGTACTCAAAACCGCAGACAAACACGGCAACGGCCACCAATCGAAGAGCTACCCGGCGCTAAGCCGCCCTCAGACCACGAGGAGGCCATAAAGCCCCCACCGCCAATGGTCTGCCAGTCCATCTACTACCCAAAAAGACAGCCCAATAAGTAAAAGGACACACCAAGTGTCCGACGATAGCGGCACGCACAAGTATAGGGCGCCGCACACCCATTATGCTTCATCGACGAGGTGCCGGATCATGAATTCTCAGCAGGTTTAAACCCATAAACATAGAAGCCTATGATGGAACAATGCACTCGAGTCTGGATAGAAGACTATATATTGCACATACACATGGCCGAGGAGATGATCTCCACGCCATAAAATATCTACCTCAAGCTCAAAGGGCCAGCCCGCTATTGGCTCAAAAGCCTCCCGTAAAATACTCTGGAAGTTGGGAAGAGCTCGAGGAGGCGCTAGAGCAAATTTCAAGGGACTTATGTCCGCCTCCTGATGCGTATGACCTAAGTCACATAACCCAACAGCCCGGAGAGTCGCATGAAATTCTCGAACAGGTTCCTTACCACAAAGAACCAAATAGTCGATCGTCCCCGACGCCAAGCCTTAGCAGCTTTTAAGCACAATGTCCGAGATGAATGGCTCGCCAGACACCTTCGGTCAAGAGAAATCGAGGACAATGACCGCATTAACAAGCTCTCATGACCCGCTTCGTATGGAGAGGATAGCGGCCGGGCAAGATGCACCAATAGCGACCGAGTACATCCGAGATAAGAGATGGAATGGAAAATCACTACAGTAGAAAAAGAGCAGCGCCGAATAAAGAGAAAATCCCAAAGAGCACAAAGAATCAACGCCGGATTTAAAGGCTCACGGCCAAATAGCAAAGCTCAACCCCTCAAGGATGACAGCGACGAACTGTCTAACCTGCACAAAATCTTGGGTCGGATATGTCAAATCCACAAAGACTTCGGAAGGCTCCGCAAATCACACCCACAGGATTGTTGGGTTTTCAAACAGTCCGGCCGATTAAACGCCGAACACAAGGGGCTCGACGCGTCAAGCAAAGAAGATAAACCCCGCCAGTAGGGCACCAGAAAACAAAAAACTTTTCCTCAAGGGGTCAAAGCAGTAAACTCACTTTATGTGAGGATACGGAGAAACAGAGCCCCAAACGGTCCAATCAAGCAGATCGAAGAGATTGGATATCAAAACCAATCACTTTCGACCACCTGGACTACGCCGGAAGTGTTCGAAACGCGGGAAGGACTCCCCTGATTTTGAATCCGATCATAGACGGATTGCAATTCACAAACGTCCTAATGGACGGAGGCAGTGACTTAAACCTGCTATATTCAAACACAATCCGTCGGATGGGGATAGACCCTACCAAAATTCGACACAGCCGCACTTCCTTCAAAGGAGGACGCCAGCCCTTACGCCAGTGCATAGGCTCGACATTACTAGACGTCGTGTTCGGATCGCCAACAATTTTCGGCGCGAAAAGTTAATTTTCCATATCATCCCATTTAAAAGTGAACATCAAGCACTATTTGGACGAAGGCTTTTGTCCGCTTCAACGCCATACCGCATTACGCCTCTACACTTAAGATGCCCGTCCACATGGCACCATTTCAAAGGCGAGGGTCACTTTAAAGACCCCGGACTCTCGGATAGACGAATCCGACTAAGCGTGTTAGGGCTCCCTAGCGCACACCCTTTCACAAGGGCTGCGCAAGACAACTAACATCGGTTTCATATAAACCTAGCTTTAATTATTTACACTTATTCTTTTGCATTATTTTCGCATGAAATGTTTTTAAAATGTTCCTCTCTTTCCTACATGATGAACAACGTATGCATTCGGCCCGTGATAACGGCACAATGGAGACACAGCGCAGACGCGTAGAGGGGACCCGGCCGCAGGATTCTTTTCAGATTAAGACCCTACGAGACCTTTTATTACCGCTCTTGTTGCTAAATCGCCTCGCTTCTACCTATAGCCAAGGCGGAGCCTCGACGCTTGGCATTGGCCGCCGAAGACAATGCCCGCACTGGACCCAAGGGCTTAGGCATAATTCCTGCCCATATCATAAAGTCCTAACACCTTCGGAGTGTTCGGCCTCAAGTTGGGCACTATATGCATCAGCTCCGAATCATGTCTTTGGTCAAATGTTGGGTTTGCCTGGTCCTGTGGTTTTGCTGCCTTTACGCTCAGATCACCCGCTTAACGCGCACTGTGGAGAACTATCGCGACAGTTCCCCGCCCGCCGGGCGAAAGCACCTTAGTAGAGAAAGCCAAAACCGATCATCATGATATAGCGAGAGTCTGGTCACCACTTGATCGACTACGAATGTTTAGAATTTCGCTGACGAAGGGCCGCTTCGGTCGTGCACATACGCACTCGAATCCGAGATGTGCGGTGCCATTAGGGGCTATATCGTAGCCCCACCCTCGAGCTCCATTGGCTAAGTGAAAGAGATAAAGCATTATAGTCCGGATTGCCTGCTCGCTACACTACCACCTCCTTATAACAGACCGAGACGCCGGATTAAAGTGTGAAAAAGCGCTTATTTTATGAACACCCCAAAGACCTTGTGCAAGAGGTGAAGTCAAGATCGCATCTTTCAAAGTTATACACAAGTATACTTAAACGGCCGCAAGGAGAAGTATTACTACTTGGAAGCACAAGTATAAAAAGCATTCATACTATAATCATTGGTATACAAGTTAATGCATTCAATTGAACGTTACATTCTTCGAGCATCTGCGACTTATTATACTAGCGCCGCGCATAACTTCCCAAATAATGTTCGCAGAAGCTGGTTCCCATCCCAACCCAGGCAAAGAATAGCGGTGGCATCCATCTCCGGACATCGCTTTTTACACAGGCCGTAGCCATCCGCGCGCCGGCGCAGCCGACCGCTTTCATCTTTCTTGATATGCGACACCGCCCCAAGGAACTCGGCTGCAGAGGTCAAGTAGCTCGTCGCTTTGGACCTCTCTCGCCACATGGGCCACGATGTTAGTCATAGCCAGCCCGACAGTCTATTCAGTTTAGCCCATTCGCCAACTCTGTCCGACAATGAAGAGGGCGATCCGGATCGGGAATTGAGTCCAATATAACTCTTCCACTCGTGATCCCCCGCTCCGGAAGTGCTTAACGCGCCAACCACTCGCAGCTAAGTCCATATACGATCCTCCAACTCCACCGCTCAAATTTAGCGACTTGGCATCCATAAACCGGAGACGATAAGAAACGGCTTGCCAGCCATGATTCTCCGCCATGAACTCCTCCTTCATAGCCCGTGATTGCGTAACGGGCATCCTTGGCTTTGCCGGGCCTTCTTCGTGTCTTCCCGCCTCCGATAGGCGCCTTTTTCAAGAGCCTCGCCACGGTCGGTAGCATCCTTTAAACTCTTGGCCAATTAGCCACCTCCGCCTGCTTAGGCAAGGCGCAGCCTTTTCGCCTTCAACTCTTCGCCGCCTCAAGCAGAGCCAAGATCACTCCTTCGGCTTGCTCCTTAGCTTGTGCAAGCTCGCCCAAGTCTCTCCACAAGCAGAAGACTGTTCAGATAAACAGCATATAACTTATCGAGGAGGGCTTAACCCACTCAATCAAGCGGCTGCGAGAATTTATTTACCTTATGACTCGTCAAGTCGCTGATTGACAAGTGCGATGTCAAGATTCGCCATGTCCAGCTTGTCGACTCGGCCAAGTAAATGATCATCCGGTGGCCCCTGACTATCCGCCACCAGATCGAACGGCGATATTCATTACCCGAGATATTTAGATTTTCGATCCTCGACGCTGCCGCCTTCGACAACCTACGAGTCTCGTGGGCTACTATCCATACAGGCGCATTTTTATATGTACAACTGTTAAAAACAAAGGGGTACGCCATTTTCGCATACCTCAAATCCCGAAAGCAAGCTCATGGCAAGATCACGCATCCGCTTTCAGCGGGCGAATTCTTCCAATCACCATACGATTAACGCACGGTGATCTTCTGAAATGGACGCCTCAAGCAAACTCTTGATTCTCCCGCCAGCTCGGTGGGTGTTGAACTTTGCCCCTCCGACTCGGGATGCCCTCCGTGATCTACACTTTGGGCTCGCTTTGCCTCATCCGTAGCGCCGCGCATCGAGGCGACGCTTCCATCATCTCCTAAGAAGATCCCGAGGATGAACTCATCTCGAGACGGCTGCAGATCCGAACCGCGATATAAATATTTCGTTACCTCTGGCTGCACGAAGGTATTTTCTTATTAAACTTCTTCTTTCATACTCACGGCTCGTTGGAGGGCTGGTCCTTGGGCTGATGATTGCGCGTCCCGGATTCTCTCCGGACGCTGGACTTCTTGGGGATTTCTTCCCACGCTTAGGGGCCGGGACCTCCGGATCTTCGGAGGCGGTCCTCTTCCCCTCCAAGGAGGATCCTTGTTCCTCCTCTTCGGCCGCCTTGGACTAAGTATTAGCTCCTTTATCTCCCCGCCGCCTCTATGGGCGCAACCTCCAACATTCGACCACCACGGGCTCCAAAGGCGGTCTCCGGAGGGGGACCGGACACCTTATCAGCCTTGATTGCGCCACCCATTCCTATAAAGAATAAAGGGTCAGGAGACGATCTCATGAAAGGCATACAAATAGAATGTCCGGGCTTCGAGCTATTTACCCGAGTATCCGGCGATCGCGGCTTACTCCAAGATCCTCGGCGAATCCGACACGCCACCTGGTCCAAGAACAGCTCAGACATCTCCAAGGGTGTCGCACCCATGAAATGCCGGAGGATACGAGGTCCCTCCGGATTGAACTCCCATAAACGGAGAGGACGACGTTTGCAGGGTAGGAGGTGCCTAGTTAGCATGACCTGCATCACCTTGACCAGGTCAATCTCCCTTGTTTGGAGGTATCGAATCCGCCTCAGAGTGCGGGCACGCCCTGGACGGCCCCCGCTGAGCCCTTGGTCGACCCACGACATCACCGCCGTGGAGGTCCCAAAGGCGGCAAGCGGCTTTTGTTTGTTGCCCCTGAACAGTGGATGTAAAACCACCTCTGCCACATGTCCCTGCCTCTTGAAGGAACCTTCGAGCCACGGGCATCGACCTTCCCGCTTATGGTCGCCTCACACACTCCGCCATGCCCCCGATCATCTTCGCCCACCTTAAATGTTTTCAGCCACGGCCAAGTGGGGAATGATGCGGAGGAAGGCTTCGCAGACAATGATAAATGCGGAGATATGGAGGATGGACCCTGAGCCAAGTCGTGGGAAGTCCAGCCCTTAGTAGAACAGTGGCCCCCTCACGAAAGGATCCGCTGGAAGCCCAATCTCGACGGAGGTGAGATGCGAAGACGACGATTGGCCGGGCTCGGGCTGGCACGGCCGCCCCGGGCAGCAACCTGTGTAAACTTTGTAGGCTAGGTACTTGGCCTCCCGCAACTTCAATACGTCCTCCTCCGTGACGGAGGAGGGCATCCACCGGCCCTGGAGGTCGGAGCCGGACATAGTTGTGGATCCGAAGCGCTCGAATCTGAAGCTCTAGGTGTTGGAACTAGGGGCGGAGGAAAGATTCAATGCGAGGTTGAAAGACAAGGACAGGCCTTGGTCCTCTTTTAAAGAGGGGAGAAATACCAAGGGCCGTCTCCGTGACCGTTTGGGATCCCCCTTCGATAGAGGAGGCGTGGCGACGGGAACGGTTGGGTTACCCACGCACGTATTGATGAGGATCCCGAATAAAGGGAGCACGATCTCGCTCGACAGACGTGCCAAGGAAACCGCTTCGCTAAACGTAAGAGGCGGAATAATAAAAACAATTCAAAATGAAGGCTTGGCGGTGTGATGTCACGCCAGCATAGATACCTCAATGATTGGATCAAGATATGTGTTTTATTCTCTACGTTGGAATGTGGAATTTATTTTGCAGAGCCGACACTATCCCGGTGTTCATTATCTCCTCCGGATTATTCAAGGAGGAACCCGCTTTGCAATGCGTAACATTGTACACGCCGGACTTATCGTCATTGAAGACTGGTTCGGGGCTACCGAGGAGTCCTCGACTAGGGGTGTCCCGGACAGCCGGACTATCAATATCCGCCGACTCTAGACTACGAAGATAGAAGATTGAAGACTCGCTCGTGTCCGGAAGGTACTTTCCTTGGCGTGGAAGGCAAGCTTGGCGACACGGATATGTAGATCTCCTACCATTGTAACCGACTCAGGTAACCCTAGCCTCCCGGTGTCTATATAAACCGGAGGGCCTTAGTCCATAGGACACAACATTACATCTCAACAATCATACCATAGGCTAGCTTCTAGGGTTTAGCCTCCTTGATCTCGTGGTAGATCTACTCTTGTACTACCCATATCATCAATATTAATCAAGCAGGGCGTAGGGTATTACCTCCATCGAGAGGGCCTCGAACCTGGGTAAAAACATTGTGTCCCTCGTCTCCTGTTACCATCCGCCTAGACGCACAGTTCGGGACCCCCTACCCGAGATCCGCCGGTTTTGACACCGACACTCCCTCTGTAAAGAAATATACAAATCTTTTATATCACAACTTTATACATAAGAAAAATCAAGGGGAATATATATAACATATATAATTATAAAAAACAGAGTTGTTTTTAACACAGTATAGACGAGTTGGTGATGATGGTCTGCCTGCCATCCTGCAATATAGGCTGTACAATTTATATCTGACTTATAGGAAGGAAACTATGGCAATTTTTCAAAAAGGTACCCGCACACCTCTCCACATTTGAAAATAAGGCCTTCCCTCGTTCATCCATTTCTCTCACAAGATAAAATACTCATACAAATGCATCTTGATGTTACATGCAAGGCACGGGCATTATGGGGGTTCAACTGAGAATATAATACTCGAGCAGTGCTCACGGTTACGACTTTGGGCCACAGCCCATCCTCGCATGTTTGGGGGCCCATGTGTTCTACCTCAGCGCTTTTCATATTGCAAGCGATCTGCACGGCGCTGGTTTTAGATCTTTGTCACAAAGGCTTAATAAACAAAATTGAATAAAGCACGACAGCTGTTGGAATGAAATCGAACGACAGTTCCTAACCAGCAATGAGAGTTGCAATTCTATCAATGATATACCATGTGATAAATAATACCATGTGATAAATTATATACCATTGAACGACAGTGCTGCTACTAAAGAATTTCAAAGTTGATTTGGACCATCTCTCCTTGCCGAGAAAGTTCGATTTTGACATCATCCCCTACCGCAAGATATGATTTAGATTTGAACCTTGATCATCCTTTAGCATCAATCATCATGCGACCATCCTTTGTACTTACAGTATATTGAGCAGGTTCATTCACACGAAGGCTGCGCATGGTAAGAGAAACTTGGCCGCGGTCGCCCGGATTGTTGAATGACTCCCTCGTTGGTCTAGGAATTCTCTGTTTGAAAACAAGAAGACATACCCAACAGTTAGATCAACACAGAGAATCATGTGAAACAACATGGAAAGAAAAAAGAACGAAGCACTTGGGCGGCCAATGCTTACCAAGAAGGTGGACATATCAGTTTTTGTAAGGACTTTGGTATATGAAGTGCGAACTGCAACCCAGTCTGTGCCGGTGCAAGTTCTCGTTCGGTTGCCGCTGCACGGGCCGGAGCAGATGCAAGTGCAAGTGTTGGTCCAGGTGCTGAAGCCGCTGTTGCTGCCGGAGATGGTGCTCCTTGTAGAGCTGGTGCCGGTGTCGATGCCCGATCCTCCAGTAAATCAGCCTGATCTGCTGACGTGGTCGGTGCCCAATCCTCACCGGATCGGTGAAATTGCTTTGCCATCGTCGCTGCTTGAGCAACCGCCGTGCTCGATCCATTCTTTGAAGGTGGTACCGATGTGCGAGACAGCGGCGATCGTGTCTGGTCTGCTATGATCAGCTTTCTAACTTGACTAGGCTCCGTGATCGTAATCTAGTTTTTTTTCATTTCTTTTAAACGCGAGAAGGACTAATTGTGGCGTTTTTGTTAAACCAAACTGCAGTTCATCATAGGGATTCAATTTGTACTCAAACAACAGACTGATCTAGTTTTTTCCAGTAATATAAGTGATGGACAGTGCCTTCGTTACTGACATGACATAAGAAGGGAAACATGTAAAAATAGCCATCGTAGAGCAAACCAAACGGTTTATTTTCTGATGAATGTCACATGGCAAAACCTGCATCGTAAAATTGCAGGAAAAGAAAGAAAACATGACATTAAATCAATAAGGTTTAGACAGTAAATCAATAATATTTACTTGATGTGACATGAGTGAATCCTTACCAGGAAATCACTATGTTGAAGTACTAAACAAAAGATTGATCGTCCAACTACGGGTGGCATCCAGGCCCCCCGCCTACTCCCACAAGCAGGACAGTCCAAAGGTCATGACAAATCGTATGGACCGAACATCCATGGGACTGGAAATCCTGGTGGGTGCGATAAACCCTGCAATGCATACAGATATTGGAGTGTAACCATAATTGATAAACCGTCCTCACAAAAAAGATGATCTGGATACTTCAAAATATACAGACTAAATTGAGTGAATAGACATTAACATAGACTGTTCTCAGGTATGACCACACACCAAAAGCGCCAGTACTAAACAATACAGGGTTCACAAACACAAATCAAGTACTGGACAATAGTACTTACTACAGACGAGAAAGTTGCACTAATTAAACTCTGCAGACTATTTCTTGCCACCGACCTACGGGATGAACCACGCATAACTGACTAGGCCATGGACTTCGTGAGAGATGTCTACCTGCACCATCACCATCTCGTCAACCTTGGAGAACCTAACAGAGTGGTCTTTCCACTCATAAACATGATGATGAAGACAGGCCACATCATATTTGTTGGGAAGCTTTACAAGAACCACACCCTTCGTAATCGAAGGCACAGCCAGGAAATTGTTGTGGTCAAGTACAACCTCGGGAACACGCCTGACAACAATGCTACAGGAAAACACTAGTTCAGGATACGTGGCGACAAGGACACATCAGCTGGATAGTTTAGCAATAGAACTCATCCTCAGGTCTTCCAGTTCACATGACATGACTTTGAGAACTTCATCTCCACCGCGGACCTGGTTCTAATTCAAACAAAAACCATATTTTTTTACTACCTCCATTCAGAAATATAAGATGATTTTCGATATTATACTCCATATATGACTACATATACGCACAGAAATGAGTGAACAAAGACACTAGAACATGTCTTCAAAGGCATGAGAGCAGAGGGATTACTTGCAATATCCATAACACAAGTTACTAAGGCAAATATACCCTCTTCAAAGGTACTCCCTCCGTTCGGAATTACTTGTCACAGAAATGAATGTATCTACAACTAAAATACATCTAAATACATTCATTTCTTGGACGAGTAATTCCGAACGGAGGGAGTAGCATTGATGTTCACAAAGTACTCCCTCCGTCCCAAAATTCTTGTCTTAGATTTGTCTAGATACGGATGTATCAAGTCACATTTTAGTATTAGATACATCCGTATCTAGACAAATCTAAGACAAGAATTTTGGGACAAAGGGAGTAGTTGAAAGTAATCTATAAGAAATCAGTGTCAACCTCTCGCATGTTTTTGTCAAAAGAGGAATTTAGAACCGTCATTTGGCACACAAAAATCACATGCAAGATCACCCAGAAAGTTGTACTACTAGTACTAGTACTGCGTCTTAGATGAAAAAACACGATCAAGGTCAAGAAAAAGATCGTCAAGAAGAGATATTACCTGGACTTGCTTAATGAGAGATCCCAGAGAGGGGGGCTTGGACAGGGCGATGGCTTTGAGCTTGTCTGCGGTAGTCTCGGCAGGGTGCTTGCGCTTCTTCGTACCATGAGCCTCGACGGTTTTGGCCAGAGCCATAGATATCACATCGGCCGGTGCTCCAGCGTCCATCCAAGGGAGGAAGCTGAGAGAGAAGAGTGAAATGAGGGACAAGATGAGGGAGAAGCGAAGTGAGTGGGGGTTTTCTTCGAGAGAGGAAGCTGAGAGAGAAGAGTGAAATGATGGTTGCTTCGTCCGTCCAACTTACTGCTGGAAAGGAGGAGGTTTTGTGATTTGATGGCTCATTGGGCATCATAGTGGCGCTTCGATCGGGGTAGTCTACCGCCACTCTACTACGGAGTAATTTAGTGCATGGCTAGTGGACCCCGATGCTGGCTGTCCCACACGTCGGTGAAAGTGAGTAATTTAGTGCATGGCCGGAGGAGGATCCGCACGGTAGAGCATGTCCACTATTTTTCTGAAGAAGAAAAATGATTACAACAAGCGTTTCCACTCTTACAATGGAGGAGTGCGAAACACGGTAGCCACTTGAACATACACAGTGCTCCTACTACTAGGCATGTGCAGTGGTTCATACGTCAGTACTACATAATCTTGTTGCTAGTGTAGTAAGATATGACGATAACAAATGATGTTGTGCGCATGTCAACTATATGAACAGTAATGTAGTAACATAGTACCTTTTTTCGACTGTCCGGTCGAGAATGAATGGTGAGATCAATGTTAACAGAACTAGGTCTACAACGCATAGAGAGTACGGTGCTATAGTACTCCACGAAACATGAACCATATGAAGCACGAATAGTGTTAGGTAGGGTGTATGAAGGGTGCCCGGGATGGGAGCAAAAGTTCCCTTCTCGACCCACTTTTGGGTGTTTGGCAGAGTGCATGAAGGGTGCACGAGTCCACAGTAGTAGGTTAACACAAATACACGAAGAGGGAACAACTACATTGAGATGAGAATGCAACCAAACACACCCACACGCTTTGTGCTACAGTGACTGATCTGCACAGTTTGAGTTTGATCCAACGGTCATGTGCGCCGAGACATGGACATGCCCATTTAGAGGGCGCCTAAACACCACCGATGTCCCTTTATAAGACTAAGGTAGGATTCATTGAGTCCGCTCTTAGCAAACTCAATCCTTTCAATCACCGCACCCATGAGGGCACGATGTTCATCGACGATAGACGCGCTCCTTAGCGCTGTCGATAGGCCGCCCGGCAGCTCTACTTGGACAGAGGCCACTGGCGGAGTAGGCAAGCCTCCCTCCGTCAAAGGTGGCTGCTCTCCCGATCCTGGAGCTTTAAAGGCCTCCAGGACCGTGTCCGGCTGCGGTCCGATCCTGGAGCTTTATAAGATCTCCCCTGCCATCGACACGCATGGGGGCTGCAGCTCCCGTGTGTCCAACCCCAGGGATATGCCCCCCTGGTCCAGATCCCGCTGAGACGACACCTCGGTGTCGCGCCTAGGCTTCGGGGAAGAGGCCTCTGGAGGCGTCTCGCTCGCCAGCATCTGAGCTCGTGAATCCTCGATGAGGACCTGTCCGGCGTGGGACCTCGCCGGGCTGTACAAAATATGGCGACAGCTTAAAACTACTACATCCTAATGACCTCGGGCACGTGGGTGTGTGCGGTTTCTATACTTTACGACTTTACCAGGTTTGGGCCACGGATCCTCCGGGCTGCTATCGGCAGCCGGTGAACGCCTCGGGAGGGAACCTTTCCCCCTCTTTGGCGATTCAGCCTCCAGGGATAAGGAGGCCGTCCTTTTCTTCCCTCCCCCTGCGGGGAACTCGTCTTCTTCCTCCTCCTCTTCATCTTCGGAGGAAGGATGGTCGTTAGAATCCTTGGATTTTGCGTCCGAAGCATCACGACGACGAAGGCCACTCCGGGTCTTCTTGACCTTGTCGGAGGCCTCTTTCTTCGGTGCCTCGTAAGGCGCTGGGACCAGCATCTTCATCAGAAGACGTCCGACCGGTTCCTCCGGCAGCGGGGCCGGACAGTGTATCCGCTCCACCTTTTTTGTCCATTCTCGGGATTATTGTAGAAAGCATGATAAGTGTGCCTCCCTCGGGATAGGCCGGCTAAAACACGGATGGACAGAGCATAGCAATGACTTACCGGACTCGCAGAGCGGGATAGTTGATACCCGTGGTCCTCGGTGGAGCCCGGCCACGGTTTTCTGGACTTGAAGAGCACCTTCCAGATGTCCTTGTGGGAGGAGCCATAGAGCTCCCGTAGGGTCTGGTGTTCGGCCGGTTCGTATTCCCAAAAATTGCAGGCTCGATGCTAGCAAGGGAGAACCAGGCAAACTAACATCACCTGGACTACGTTGACAAGTTTGACGTCCTTGTCGACCACGCTCTGGACGCGCGCTTGGAGCACTGACAGCTCGTTAGATGAGGACCAGTTCAGGCCCTTCTCGGGCCAGGACGTGAGCCGCAGGGGAGCTGCAGATCTGAATTCAGGAGCAGCGGCCCACTTTTTACCATGCGGTTCGGTGATATAGAACCACTGCTGCTGCCACTCCTTGACGGAATCATTGAAGGTGCCCGTCGGCCATACGACCTTGGGCATCTTGCTCACCATGGCGCCGCCGTATTCGGTGTGCTCGCCATTCACCACCTTGGGCTTCACGTTGAAGATTTTCAGCCATAAGCCGAAGTGGGGCGAAATATGAAGAAACGCCTCACATACGACGATGAACGTCAAAATATTAAGGAAAGAATTGGGAGACAGATCATGAAAATCGATCCCGTAATAATACATGACACCGCGAACAAATGGGTGAAGGGTAAATCCGAGCCCGTGGACGAAATGAGGAAGAAACACGACCCTCTCGTGGGGCTCTGGAGTGTGGACGATCTGTCCTGCCGGTGGAAGACGGTGACCGACTTTCTTGGCCAAGTACCCGGCCTCTCGGAGCTTTTTGATATCGCTCTCCTGGACGGTAGAGGCCATCCATTTGCCTCCTGCTCTAGACCCAAACATCTTCGGAGGACCTCTCTTCGGTGGAGAAGAAGAATGCTTGGGCGCTAGGCCTCGAACAGAGGGGAATGGATTAGCGGAAGGAAAAGGTGTGGGTAAAAAGGAAGAGACCTTATCTCTTTATAGAGGCGGTAAAAGCTTTTGCGCCTCCCCACCTACCTGGTGGAACCCTCTTGTTCTCCACTCGCCGCAATTAGCGGTGCGCTTGGGATACCCATACCCGTATTGATAGGAATCTCGCGATAAGGGGACGTGATCTCTACTTCGGCAAGACGTGCATAGGAAACCGCCTCGCGATATGCGCTGAGGCTGGTTGTGGGAGAACGGTTCGAATAATGACTCGACCGTAGTGTCATGTCACTTTGTCTGACGTTGTCAGCAGACTACACTTGTGAAATATCATTGTCTCTATGGTGGTATGTGAAGATCATCTTGCAGATCCGGACACGATCTAAGTGTTCGGTAGTGACTATGGAGTATTCGGAGATGGAACCCGCCTTGCAATGCCGAAGACAGAACTGCCCGCCGGATTCATCGTCATTGAAGCGTGGTTCAAGGGCTACTGAGGGAGTCCTGGATTAGGGGGTATCCGGACAGCTGGACTATATACTTTGGCCGGACTGTTGGACCGTGAAGATACAAGACTCAAGACTTCATCCCGTGTCCGGATGGGACTCTCCTTTGCGTGGAAGACAAGCTTGGCGATTCGGATATCATATTTCCTTCTTTGTAACCGACACCATGTAAACCCTAGCCCTCTCCGGTGTCTATATAAACCGGAGGGTTTAGTCCTTAGAGGGACAAATAATCATCATAGGCTAGCTTCTAGGGTTTAGCCTCTTCGATCTCGTGGTAGATCAACTCTTGTAATACCCATATCATCAATATCAATCAAGCAGGAAGTAGGGTTTTACCTCCATCGAGAGGGCCCTACACTCGAAAACATCGTGTCCCTTGCCTCCTGTTACCATTAGCCTTAGACGACGGATCGGGACCCCTACCGAGATCTGCCGGTTTGACACCGGCAAAGAAGGGCGAGGAAAATATCGTGGAGTTCGATTCACGGTGGGTGGTCGGGGGCCGAGCAATGCGTGTTTCTCTCGTACCATATGCGCGTGGGTGCAAGGCATTGGGCTCTAACTGAACCCGAGTGAGGCGTCGCCTAACTGAACCCGAGCCATTGCACTGCAGGATACGCGTTACTGAACTCGAGCGATCGAGCGATTCCTTCGCTACTGCTGCTAACTGAAGCCGATCGATGCTGCCTCTGGATGAACAAAGGAGCGTTCTTGGGGGTTTGATGAATGATGGCGCTGCGGGGGGGTTTGATGAACAGTTCCCGGTGGGGGTGGATGAACAGGACCCTATGGTGTTGCCTCTGGATGAACAGGACCCCGATCGATCGAACCGGTTGGGGCTAGATGAACAGGACCCCGTGGAGGGCTGGATGAACAGGACGATCCCGTGGAGGGCTGGATGAACAGTAGCCCATGGAGGGGTGGTTGAACAGGAGCCCATGGAGAGGGCTGGTTGAATAGTAGCCGGTGGAGTAGCGTGCGGTGGAGGCTGGATGAACAGGAGCCCGTGCTTGAACAATCGCAGGTGGAGGCTGGAGGAGGTCGACGGTGGATGAACATTAGCCCGTGGAGGCTGGAGGAGGTCGACGGTGGAGATGAACAGTATCTCATGGAGTCCCGTTTTGCGGTACGCCACACCCCTCCTGATGAACAGGACCCTCGTTTCGACCGTAGCACTCCAACACAAGTCCGTTTCCTCCGTTTTGTGGTACGCCACACCCCTCCCGATCAACAGGACCCTATTTCAAACGCAGGAGGTCCAACAAAAGTCCGTTTCCTCCGTTTTGCGGTACGCCAAACCCCTCCTGATGAACATGATCCCGTTTCAAATGTGGTCGGTCAAACACAAGGCTGTTTCTTCCGTTGTGTGGTACGCCAGGCCTCGTTTCCATCGGCTGTTCCATCCAAGCCCTCCCTATGAACACGACGACGCATTCCGTTCTGACCCAGCCAGTTGGCTCCCCATGAACATGGTGACGACGTTGTTTCTCCATTCCGACCCAGCCATGTACACGAGTCCTGGCCTTATGTATGCGTGAGTAGGCGTTCGAGACCCCGCCCGTATGTACGTACGTGGCCGTATTTTCTTTCTTTCACCCTGGCCGCTGTACATACATGTACATGCTACGTGCGCGCCTATACTACAAGTCGTGCGCGCCTCTACATCGACCGGTATGTACGTACACGTTCGCGACCGGAATGACAATGGTACGTACGCTTCGACCAGGTGGGTCTCGACTGTCAGGCACTTCCTTGCGTGCGAAGATGTAGATGGTGGGTCCCAGCAGTCAGGGGGCGAATCATTGTTTTTGCCCGTAATATGGACGCACTTCCTTGCGTGTGAAGATGTAGCTGGTAGGTCCCAACAGTCAGGGGAAACATTTTTTCGCAAAATACGATGGCCCGTCCAGTGGGTCCCTGCTGTCAGGTGGAGGAATCATTATTTTCCTCGTAATAAGGAGGCACTTCCTTGCTACGGCCGTGGACCCAGCAGTCAGCCTCTCCACTACAATCCACGTCCGATGGAAGTCATTCCTTGACCATGTTGACCACGCCGCGCCGAGAGCACCAGGGCGGTGGACGATGGCGAGGCCTAGGAAGGGGACGACGCGGGGCCGGGGAAGACCCGGCAGTGGATGCCCACGCGTAGAGGAGTATGAGGGTTCACTAGTTCGGATGCGGTGTGAGGTTGCCGTCGCCGCAGAATAACGGGGGTGTGGGTGAGTAGAGGGATGGCCTGGCCAGCGGTGGGAGTAGTAGGGGGCGGTGAGGCCTCTGCGGCATCACAGCCGACCACGGGAGGCAGGAGCACGTGGCACAACAGACGCTGCTTTGGGCGGCTGGAGCAAGAAGACCAGAGGTTGAAGAAGCACTACGGCCGTTGGATGGACATCGTACGGTCACTGGAGCTAGAATCGTTCATATTGACTAAGTTGACAAAGCCCTTCGTCCCGTCAACTTAGTAGGCCCACAAGTCAGCCTCCCACCAAGATGGGTCCCAGCTAGCAGGGGGGTATTCATTTTTTTGTGCGTAATAAGGAGGCACTTCCGGTGGGTCCGAGCTGACAGCGGGGGGAACGTTTTTTTCACGAAATACGGTGGCCCGTCCGGTGGGTCCCAACAGTCAGGGGGGAATTTTTTTTGTGAAATATGATGGCCTGTTCGGTGGGTCCCTGCTGTCAGGTGGAGAAATATATATTTTGTGCACAATAAGGAGGCACTTCCTTGCGGCTGCCGTGGACCCAGCTGTCAGCCTCTCCACGTACAGTACTCTTCTGATGGAAGCCGGTCGTTCACCACATTGACCATGCTGCACCGAGAGCACCACGACGGTGGACGACAGCGAGGCCTAGGAAGGGGACGACGTGGAGCCGGGGAAGACGCGATAGTGGAAGCCCGCGCGGAGAGGAGTACGAGGGTTCACTAGTTCGGCTGCGGTGTGAGGCTGCCGTCGCCGCAGAATAACAGGGGGTGTGGGTGAGTAGAGGATGCCCCGCCAGCAAAGGGGAGTAGTAGGGGCGTTGAGGCTGTTGGCGGCAGACAACCGCCATGGGAGGCGAGGAAGCGGCCCCGGTCCGTGGGGCTGGATTTGGCGGCTGGAGCAAGAAGATCAGAGATTGAAGAAACACGACGACCGTTGGATTGACATCCAATGATTACATCTGCTAGAATCGTTTTTTGACGTATATAATAACTAAAAAAATCTTGCATACGCGTCAACTTAATAGGCCCACAAGTCAGACCATTCCCTCGTTTTTTTTAATAATTTATATATAGCTCATTGCAACTTCTTATGCAATTTATTGCAGTCCGTTTTTTTGGTTGGCCAGGGCCAGGGTTAAATGTTTAAACGAAATTTTGCATATTTTTGTGGGTTTCAAACTATTTTTAATACCGAAATGTCAAGCCAGATTTAAAGTACTTTGAAGATATATTTAAATTAGGTTAAAGCCTAGTGAGATAGGAATATGAAAATGTGAAAAAAATTCAGAAATTATAAAGTAATTGTCAATTTGTCATCTGTTTTTATATTTACAACCCATTTCATATTACTTTCAAGATTTGCAGGCGTCTTGAAAGAGTTGCAACCCATCAGGGCGTAAAAAAATAAGTTGGCCTGGATTGGGTATTCTTCAGAAAAAATAAACTGGGCTCATTTTCACAAAGAAAAAATAGCTGGGTTGGCCACATGGTGAACATAAAATATAAGCCTGGGCTATACGGGCCAAAGCCAGTTCAAACCCTGCTCTGTCTCAACAATAACAAAAAAATATTGCTCAAGCAGCTACGTCCCAGGTGTCAGCCGATCTTCTGTTGTTTTCTTGTCTATTGACTATATACGCTCACAATGTCGTGGGTCCCAGATGTCAGGAAAACACTAGGAGGAAGCATTTTGTTTTTCCATACGCTGACATGGTGGGCCCCTACTGTCATCCTCTCCATGTACTTCTGCCAATTCCTGTTGTTTGTTGACCATGTTGACAACACGAGAGGGTGGCGGCGCCGCGAGTGCACCAAAGCATGCGGAGGACGATGACGAGGCCTCAGACGTCGGCGTTAACAATTTTGGAGACGGTGGGGCGGCGATGCGTGCGCTGAGGCGCAGCCAGCCATAGGAGGCGGCAGAGGGGCGGCCTGCTGCTGGTTTGGTTTTGGCGGTGGAGGAAGACAGATCAAGAAACACGATGACAGAAAAGCAAAGCAGAGTACTTAACAACCTTAATCGAAACCAGCAGGGGCACTTAACAACCATAGCTGAAAGTAGTATGAGTACTTATACAGGTTCAACCATACAAAGCACGCTTCGAAGTGCTACTTTGCCTACAGTTAACCAAGGGTGAGGCCGCCAAGCCCCAGGACAAGGCCCAGGTGCCACCCCGTGCATCCACAACCTTCTGAAGGCGGCTTCATCTCGCAATGTGGTCAATAAACCAGATATTTGCTTTAGAGCCATGGAAAAGCTGGAACTTAATCTTCTGTCCTATTCTCCAAGATGGACGAGCCTTCATTATTTGAGACCACCCATGAATAAGTATCTTTTCACCTCCAAGGGGAATGGAGTAGGTCGACATAAACATCATGTTGTGACCAAGCGCAAGTCTGACCCGACCATGGTCGACATCTGGATAGGAACAATAGAACTGGGCAGTTTCATTTCAAGAAGATCACAATCAGAAAACTGTATAAGCAATAGTTTATGAACAACATATATAACAGAAAACAGCTCGTACCATAAGTTTCTCGACACAGTTGGACCTGTTCAACGAGTGCAGCAGTGGCACACATATCCCACGTGGACTTCCACCATTGAAACGTCCCACAAGGACCTCAAGACGATCAAAAAAGTGTAGGAACTTGTGGATGTCGTCCCAATCAACTTCAGTGCCATCAGAAACAGCCGAGTTCTTACAGAATAACAAATGAGCAGCCTGCTTATCTCTGAAAAAACCTACACGTGCCCCCAATATAAGAAAATATTAGTTATAAGTAGCATCTTCGTGAGAGATTTGTTGCTACTTCTAAAGTTAAATTGTGATTAGTTAAACAGAATAGGTGGATTAAGAAGTAATCGAGGCAACAAGCAAGAACCAGATACAAAACTAACATGGATGAACAATTGGAACGACGTCGGGGTGGAACCAGGTTCTGCTATTTCCATCAACATTCGTGCGCCAACTTTCAGTCCGTAACACTTGAGAAAGTTTATCCAAGTTTGGCCATAAAAAAGTAGCGATCTTCTTGGTTCATGAACCCAACTCGGAACTTATATCTATGGCTTGTCTTCACTGTGACCATTAAACTGGTGTATTCAGTTATGGCAAGGCCGAGCATCTTGAGTACATGTGTTCTCGCAGAGCAAATAATGCACTGTAGGAAAAATAATATGAGAACACAATGTATTCCCTATCCAAATCTAGAAATAATTTCCTCCTTCACGTGAGTGTTGACCATCGTACTAGTAGTACCTTTTATCCAAATATAGCAATCCAAATTTCCAAATTAGTCAACAGCATGTTCAAAAAAACCCACCCTCCTGGATAGAAAAGAGGATTCTAGGAACATACTGTGCGTGTTTTAAAATCCTGTGTTAGGATGAGAAGGAACGAGTGTGGCATCTCGCCGAGGGCGCTGATAACCCACAAGTATAGGGGATAGCAACAGTTTTCAAGGGTAGAGTATTCAACCCAAATTTATTGATTCGACACAAGGGGAGCCAAAGAATATTCTCAAGTATTAGCATTTGAGTTGTCAATTCAACCACACCTGGATAACTTAGTATCTGCAACAAAGTATTTAGTAGCAAAGTAGTATGGAAGTAATGAATAAATGGCAAAAGTAACGTAGCAGTTTGTAGTAATTGTAATAGTAGCAACGTAAAATAAATAAGCAAAGCACAATATGTGAAAAGCTCGTAGGCATTGGATCAGTGATGGATAATTATGTCGGATGCGATTCCTCATGTAATAGTTATAACATAGGGTGACACAGAACTAGCTCCAGTTCATCAATGTAATGTAGGCATGTATTCCGAATAGTCATACATGCTTATGGAAAAGAACTTGCATGACATCTTTTGTCCTACCCTCCCGTGGCAGCGGGGTCCTAATGGAAACTAAGGGATATTAAGGCCTCCTTTTAATAGAGTACCGGACCAAAGCATTAGCACTTAGTGAATACATGAACTCCTCAAACTACGGTAATCACCGAGAAGTATCCTGATTATTGTCACTTCGGGGTTGTCGGATCATAACACATAATAGGTGACTATAGACTTGCAAGATAGGATCAAGAACTCACATATATTCATGAAAACATAATAGGTTTAGATCTGAAATCATGG
This sequence comes from Aegilops speltoides, assembly GCA_021437245.1. NCBI lineage: Eukaryota > Viridiplantae > Streptophyta > Magnoliopsida > Poales > Poaceae > Aegilops > Aegilops speltoides. The sequence goes on from CM038142.1 coordinate 87,850,979, forward strand.
CACTCGGGCCCTAGTGACAAGCATTAAGCATAGAAAAGTCATAGAAACATCAACCTCAGAACATAGTGGATACTAGGGATCAAACCCTAACAAAACTAACTTGATTACATGGTAAATCTCATCCAACCCATCACCGTCCAGCAAGCCTACGATGGAATTACTCACGCACGGCGGTGAGCATCATGAAATTGGTGATGGAGGATGGTTGATGATAACGACGGAGACGAATCCCCCTCTCCGGAGCCCCGAACTGACTCCAGATCAGCCCTCCCGGGAGAGATTAGGGCTTGGCGGCGGCTCCATATCGTAAAACACGATGAAACTTTCTCTCTGATTTTTTTCTCCGTGAAAGCAAATATATGGAGTTGGAGTTAAGGTCGGTGGATGTCCAGGGGGCCCACAAGGCAGGGGGCGCGCCCTAGGGGAGGGGGCGCGCCCCCCACCCTCGTGGACATGGTGTGGCCCCCTGACATTAATTCTTTCGCCAATATTTTTTATTAATTCTGAAAAGTTGCTCCGTGGATTTTTCAGGTCATTCCGAGAACTTTGATTTCTGCACAAAAATAACACCATGGAAATTCTGCTAAAAACAGCGTCAATCTGGGTTAGTTCCATTCAAATCATACAAGTTAGAGTCCAAAACAAGGGCAAATGTGTTTGGGAAAGTAGATAGGACGGAGACGTATCAACTCCCCAAGCTTAAACCTTTGCTTGTCCTCAAGCAATTCAGTTGACAAACTGAAAGTGATAAAGAAAAACTTTTACAAACTCTGTTTGCTCTTGTTGCAAATATGTAAAGCCATCATTCAAGTTTTCAGCAAAGATTATGAACTAACCATATTCACAATAGCACTTAGGTCTCATGTTTACTCATATCAATGGCATAATCAACTAGCGAGCAATAATAATAAATCTCGGATGACAACACTTTCTCAAAACAATCATAATATGATATAACAAGATGGTATCTCGCTAGCCCTTTCTGAGACCACAAAACATAAATGCAGAGCACCTTTAAAGATCAAGGACTAACTAAACATTGTAATTCATGGTAAGAGAGATCCAGTCATAGTCATACCCAATATAAACAAATAGTAATGCATGCAAATGACAGCGGTGCTCTCCAGCGGGTGCTTTTTAGTAAGAGGGTGATGACTCAACCTAAAAGTAAATAGATAGGCCCTTCATAGAAGGAAGCAGGGATTTGTAGAGGTGCCAGAGCTCGATTTTGAAATAGAAATAAATAACATTTTGAGCGGTATACTTTCACTGTCAACATAACAACTAAGAGATCTCGATATCTTCCATGCTACACACATTATAGGCGGTTCCCAAACAGAATGGTAAAGTTTATACTCCCCCACCACCAACAAGCATCAATCCATGGCTTGCCCGAAACAACGGGTGCCTCCAACTAGCAACAATCCTGGGGGGGAGTTTTGTTTAATTATTTTGATTTGATTTGAGCATGGGACTGGGCATCCCGGTGACCAGCCATTTTCTCGTGAATGAGGAGCGGAGTCCACTCCTCTTGAGAATAACCCACTTAATATGGAAGATACAGACAGCCCTAGTTGTTACATGAGCTGTTCGAGCATACAAAACAGAATTTCATTTGAAGGTTTGGAGTTTGGCACATACAAATTTACTTGGAACGGCAGGTAGATACCGCATATAGGAAGGTATGGTGGACTCATATGGAATAACTTTGGGGTTTATGGAGTTTGGATGCACAAGCAGTATTCCCGCTTAGTACAGGTGAAGGCTAGCAAGAGACTGGGAAGCGACCAACTGAGAAAGCGACAACAGTCATGAACATGCATTAAAATTAATCAACATCGAGTGCAAGCATGAGTAGGATATAATCCACCATGAATATAAATATCATGAAGGCTATGTTGATTCTGTTTAAACTACATGCGTGAACATGTGCCAAGTCAGGTCACTCGAATCATTCAAAGGAGGATACCACCCTATCATACCACATCACAACCATTTTAATAGAGCATGGCATAAGCAACTATAATCTCTAGTTGTCATTGCAAACATGTTTATTCATAATAGGCTGAATCTGGAACGATGATCTAATCATATTTACAAAACCAAGAGAGGTCGAGTTCATACCAGCTTCTCTCACCTCAATCAGTCCATCAGATATCGTCATTATTGCCTTTCACTTGCACGACCGAACGGTGTGGATAACAATAATAGTGCACGTGCATTGGACTAAGCTGGAATCTGCAAGCATTCAATTCAAGGGAGAAGACAAGGGAATATGGGCTCTCGGTCAATTTCAACAATCATGCATATTAGAGCCACTAAACATTTTCATTATGGTCTTCTCCTCTCGACCCCCAAAGGAAAGAAAAGAAATAAAACTATTTACACGGGAAAGCTCCCAACAAGCAAAAGAAGAACGAGAAATCTTTTTGGGTTTTCTTTTAATTACTACTACAAGCATGAAAATTAAACTAACTATTTTTTTTGGTTTTTCTTAAGGTTTATCAAACACACAAGAAGAAAGCTAGAAAAAGAAATTAAACTAGCATGGATAGTACAATGAAAGAGTATGAGCACCGACAACTAGAATGAGTGTGTGAACATGAATGTAATGTCGGTGAGAAATATGTACTCCCCCAAGCTTAGGCTTTTGGCCTAAGTTGGTCTATAGCCATGGTTAGCCTGGCTGATATCCGAAGTTGTAACCGGGGTCATACTGAGATGCAGCAGCCATTGCCTCCTGAGCTGCAGCATGGCGGCGAGCTGCCTCCGTCCTCCTCTCGTACTTGTTTGACTCCTCCCTGGTGATAACATATCTTCCTTTTTCCTGATAATCAAAAAGGGCAGGAGCAGGGAGAGTAATATGGACAATATGACGTCTGTCAAAGATTAGTCGACATCGGAGGAATTGTTCATTCCTCTCAAGAAAATGATGATTAACCATGGCATTATAATCTAAATAAGCGGGAGGCAACTCCCTATCATTTTCATGTGCAGGTATACCAAGATAATTAGCCACACGGGTCGCATAAATCCCTCCAAACAAGTCTCCAACTAAACCATTATTATGCAACGTATGTGCAATAATTGCCCCCAAGTTGTATTGTTTATCACCTAATATAGCACTCTTGAGAACACAAAGATCAGGAACACACATGTGACATGCTTCATCTTTACCGTTAATGCATCTACCAATGAAGAGAGCAAAATAATGTATAGCAGGAAAATGAATGCTTCCTATGGTAGCTTGTGCTATTTCTCTAGATTCTCCCACAGTGATACTAGCAAGAAAGTCTTTATATTCAGATTTATGAGGTTCATTAACACTGCCCCACTGTGGGAGTTTACAAGTAGTAGTGAAATCTTTGAAGTCCATGGTATATGATTTATCATAAATATCAAACAGGACATTTTGAGAATTACGTGAAGATGTAAATTTAAACCTTCTCACAAAGGAGTGAGTCAAATAGTAGTATTGCAGGCACTTATCTTGCATGAAGTCCTCAAGGTCGGCATTACGCACATATGCATCAAATTAATCCTTGATGCCCGCTTTGACCATAAACTCCTCTGACGGCCATTCACAAGGCCGCACATCAGCTTCCCTTGGTGGTTCGTCATTCCGCTCACGATTATTGCAGAGCTCGGGTCCTTTCTTCCTTGAAGAACCACCTTGGTACATTTTCCTAGACATATTTCTTCCTCTGAAAAATTTATGAAATTTTTAGTAACTCAAAATAAAAGTGAACCAAACTCAATATAATTGATAGCACTCCCACAAGTGCCTAGAGACTATATCATGCATTAGAATTACTTGTTACCATATAAATTTAACATGCAAGCTCAAGAACAGGGTCACCTAGGCAGCAAAAATTTGCAATGAAAAAAGCACTAGAACAAAAACTAATTGGACCATTGGAGGAGTCACATACCAAGGAACAATCCCCCAAAACAGTTTTGTGAATGGAGCTTTGAGCAAGGAGATCGAAAATCGCAGCAAAATGAGCTAGAACTCGTGCTTGAGCTGGATGGTGATTTTTTTGGGAGGAAGATGAAGTGTGTGGGTGCAGGAATAAGTGGAGGGGGCCACAATGGGCCCATGAGGCAGGGGGCGCGCCCTGGACCCTCGTGGCCAGGTGCCAACTCCCCCTGTTGTGTTCTCAGTGCCAGATATTCTCAAATATTTCAGAAAAAATCATATTAAATTTGCAGGGCATTTGGAGAACTTTTATTTTCGGGTTATTTTTATTGCATGGATAATTCAGAAAACAGACAGAAAATACTATTTTTATTTTATTTTATCTAAATAACAGAAAGTAAAAAGAGGGTACAGAAGGTTGTGCCTTCTAACTTCATCCATCTCATGCTCATCAAAAGAAATCCACTAACAAGGTTGATCTAGTCTTGTTAACAAACTCATTCCGAATAACATGAAACCAGAGAAATTTCGAATGACACTAAGTTACCTCAATGGGGATATGCACATCCCCAATAATAAGAATATCATATTTCTTCTTGACAGTAGGAAGAGCAAATTCAAAACCTCCAATAATGATAGTTGGAATTTTTCCAATAGAATTGATGCTATGAACTTGAGGTTGTTTCCTCGGAAAGTGTACCGTATGCTCATTACCATTAATATGAAAAGTGATATTGCCTTTGTTGCAATCAATAACAGCCCCTGCAGTGTTCAAAAAGGGTCTACCAAGGATAATCAACATACTATCTTCGCGAATACGCAAAGCTTGCGTATCTTTCATTGATAGAAGGAGTTGAAATGAGAATACAGAGGGGGTACATCGCATGGCACAACCAAGGATGGTGTGAACATGGTGCCCGGAGCAGAGAGAAGTGGGACGCCCTGCATGGCACAATCGACATACTATCGTCCTCGGGAATATCAAGAATAACAATGTCTGTTAAGATAGTAACGTTTGCAACCACAACACGCACATCCTCACAAATACCGACAGGTATAGCATTTGATTTATCAGCCATTTGCAAAGATATTTCAGTAGGTGTCAACTTATTCAATTCAAGTCTATGATATAAAGAGAGAGGCATAACACTAACACCGGCTCCAAGATCACATAAAGTAGTTTTAACATAGTTTCTTTTAATGGAGCATGGTATAGTTGGTACTCCTGGATCTCCAAGTTTCTTTGGTATTCCACCTGTCGGAGTAATGGGCCACGGGTAGGCTAACCCGAGCCCCAGAACCTTTCAAGGCATCAGGGCAGACTGCGCCCCTCAAGTAACTGCGGTGACTCCAAGATGAACCGAGTCCCCAGAGGCGACTCCCAGCTAAGCCGAGTCCCATAGGCGACTCCCAGTTAAGCCGAGTCCCCAGAGGCGACTCCTAGTTAAGACAAGTTCCAGAGGCGACTCCCAGATTAAGCCGAGTCCCAGAGGCGACTCCCAGCTAAGCCGAGTCCCAGAGGCGACTCCAAGGAAGCCGACTATGGGGAGTCGGCCCGCGACTCCAACCACCCCGATAATTAAAGGCAGACGTGGCCACAGTGCGCCATACCCACGGAGATCTCCGCCCGGCGCGGCACTGTTGCCATGACGGCCCTGGCATCAGCCCTAGGGGCGGAGCCCTGTACCCACGACGGCTTGTCTGTACGGCCTGGAGACAACGGGGCCTACCAGTCAGCGAGAGTGCTAAAGACGGCGAGAGCACCGAGAGTCGGACCCGTCGGGAGTCGGCTCCCAGGAGTCGGCCAGCCCCTCCCACGGGCCCCACACGCCATTAACCAGAAGCGACGGGGGAATGGCAACAGTGATCGCCCGTCAGGTGGCGGCACTGTTGCCATGACCCCATGACCAAGCCCGCGTCATTAGAAGCAAGGCTCTGAGAATCCGCAGCCATGCAAGACTACCACGGCCGGCGCAGCCGATGCCCTCCTACCAAGCGGTCACGGGCCCTGTGAGTCGGAGAAGACGACACCTGAGAGACAGACGGCTGGGACCCGCACCCAGCCGGTTTTACCATTATAACCCTGGGGGTAGGCCTATATAAACCCCCCAGGGCTCTAGGAGCACCCTGGGGGTAGGCCTATATAAACCCCCCAGAACTAGCCTTGCCTTCTCCTACCTCCAGAAACAGCTCTAGGAGCACCCTTGTATTCGGTTTGCCTTAGTGACCATGCGGAGACCCCGCAGAGCAGCAGTAGGGGTGTTATCTCCTCGCAGAGCCCTGAAGCTGGGTAAGATCCGCCGGCGTGCATGTCTTCGCCTCATCCCGTTTCCAGGCACCGGCGACGTTCTACTCGCCCCCACCATGATAAGCCATCCTTTGGCATATGTCGCTCCCAACCCCCGACATTTGGCACCCACCGTGGGGTCAGGTGCACCGTCATCCGGAGATCTGTTCTGGATGGGAACCCTCTTCCTCCCTGGCGAGCGCAGCCAGCCAGGCTCGCCAGACGGAGTTCAGATCGGCCTTGCAAGGCTGAAGAGCCGAGGTCAGTGCAGCGAGCTGCCTCGCCGAACTTGTCAGCGAGGTTCACCTCTCCGACGAGCCTGCATCCGACACAGGCACGGGTGGCCCCGAGAGCCTCCTCGCGGGCCTCCTCGACCAACTCCACGTCACCGGTGAGCTTGCCGTGGACTTGGAGTCCGTAGGCACCACCGACCCGATGCTGGTCGACTCCGACGCCGTGTTGCTTGACACTTTCCCCACCAACGTGGTGGTCTATGACGAGCCGCTCCCTCACGACGAGAGCAGCGAAAGCACCGTCACAGAGGTGCTCGTCATCAGTCACGATGAGCGTTCCGGTGAGGGAGCTCATGACCCACTTGACGCGGCTCTGCAAGACCTGACTGCGCCCATTCCAGAAGATGCAGACGCCAAGACGCTGGAGACACGCCGCCTTCAGATCATCGAAGGCGCCAAGAAGCTGGCAAGCATGAGGCGCTTGTCAGAAGCCTACCAGCGCGAAATGGATCGCGCCGTGGGCGGCTCGCCGGCTCTGACTGGGCCTAGCTGCCTAGGCGCGGTCCGACAGCGCGGCACGACCATCGCCAACCTGTTTGGGGCCAATCGCCCCGTGTACGCCACCCCTTCGGAGAACATCCGCGCCGCCCAAGCGGCAACTGACGAGCTGAAGAACTTCGAAGGCGAAGAGCGCCGCATGATGATGGAGCGAGTCCAGAACGCGGCCGGCGGCCGCACGAAGGCGCCACAGCAACCGAACGACGACCTGCCTCCCCACCGAGATCAAGGCGCGATGTCTCGGACGCCGACTGGCGGAGTCCGCGGCAGGAAAGACAAAGATCCGGCTGTCAGTCATAGTCGGACTCGCATCACCATCGAGCGCGACCAAGACGGCGGTCCGAGAGCAGTGGAACGGCAGGGCAACTATCTGCCTTCCCCACGAAGAAGAGAACGGCGAGTTTCCCCACCGCCTATTGAGCATCTGACTCTTGGTGGCCGCCTTGGCCGCCGAGAGGGAGTCGGAGAGAATGACGCCCGCCACCGGATCGACCGACTCCACCGATCCCTGGCGCTGGAAGAAGAAGATGAGCTGGGTCCGCCTTGCTTTGGGCCCCGCATTCGAGATGAGCATTTTCCCAAAGGGTTCACACTCCCCCGAGACACACCCAAGTATACCGGCTCCGTGAAGCCGGAGGACTGGCTAGTTGACTACTCCACGACCGTCAACATAGCGAACGGCAACAAGCGAGTTGCCGTGAAGTATGTTCCACTCATGCTCCAGGGCACGGCCCGGACATGGTTGAACAGTCTGAAGCCCCGCAGCATCAACAGCTGGGTCGACTTCACCGAGGCCTTCATCCGCAACTTCACGAGCATGTACAAGCGACCTCCCAAGCCGCGCCAGCTTTCCTTGTGCGTGCAAGGCCCTGACGAGTCAACACGCGACTACCTCACGCGCTGGGGCGAGCTTCGGAACTCCTGCGAGGGCGTGCACGAGGTGCACGCTATCGAGTACTTCACCGTCGGGTGCCGAGAAGGCACCCTCCTCAAGCACAAGCTCCTCTGCGACGAGCCGGAAACCCTCAACGAACTGCCGATCGTAGCAGACAAGTACGCCACAGCCGATTCCTCCATGAAGACAGAAATTCAAGTTAATGCGGCTGGCAAAGTGGCCCCTCGGGCTCCCAGAACTCTAGCTGGAGACACCAGTCAGCGAAAACAACAGAACAACAACAAACGCAAGGCCCAACCGCCGACTTCCAGCAGTCGGCAGGTCACAACGGTCGAATATCAACAGCCGGAGGGGCAGCCTCCGGCCAAGCGACAGAAAGGCGGCAAGTCCAACTGGTTGCCAGCCTTCTCTTACGAGCAGACTCTGGATGGTCCCTGCAAGTTCCATAGCGGCGCGAAGCCGTCAAACCATACCACCCGAAAGTGCCACTGGCTTACCAGAATCGCCAAGGGAGACGGCCTCCTTCCTCCCCCACCTACTGGGCGCCACCTCCACCACCGCCCCAGCAGCCGACAGCTCGGCCAGTCGGCGCAGTACAAGATGAGTACCCAGAAGAGCATGGAGCCTATGTGGTGTTCACCAACAGGTCGATGATCGATGCAAGTGACGGCTGCAACAAAGAAGAAGTGAATGCAGTGGCATAAAATACTCCAGAGTTTATGCATTGGTCCGAGAAGCCTATCAGTTGTAGCAGAGCAGATCACCCAGAGGTGATGCCAAATCCGGGCTCCTATGCCTTGGTCCTGAGTGCCACCTTGGCCACTGATAGGCGGGCTGCTCGCTTTTCGAGAGTGCTAATAGACGAAAGCAGTAGCATCAACATCCTGTACAAGGACACTATGGAGAAGCTAGGAATCAAGCAAAGACAGCTGCAGGGCAGCCGGACTGTGTTCCACGGCATCGTACCTGGCCTTTCCTGCTCACCGATCGACAAGATCATGATAGACGTTCTCTTCGGAGACAAAGATCATTTTCGCTGAGATCCAGTCTGGTTTGAAGTGGTGGACCTCGAAAGCCCCTACCATGCGTTACTTGGCCGACCTGCTTTGGCCAAGTTCATGGCGGTCCCCCACTATGCCTACCTCAAGATGAAGATGCCGAGTTCCAAGGAATTTCGATCAGAAATGCATGACTACTGAAGTCGTCCACTTGCACGGCCGAGAGCAGTCGGCTGGCCGAGTCCCTGGTGATCGCAGCTGAGAAGCGGCTCCTTGATCGGGTCGTGGCAATGGCCGGAAAGCAGCCAGAGATGTCGCCTGACCCCAAGGAGTCGGAAGCTGAGGGTTTGTTCAAGCCGGCCAAAGAGACTAAGAAGATACCCTTGGACCCGAAGCACCCAAAGAGGTACGCTGTCATGGGTACAAACCTTGACAGTAAATAGGAACGCGAGCTCGTCGATTTCCTCCGTGAGAATTGAGACATCTTTGCATGGTCCCCTAAAGACATGCCAGGTGTACCGACGGAATTCGCCGAGCACAAGTTACATGTCAGACCTGATGTGAAGCCCGTCAGGCAGCCCTTGCGCCGCCTGTTAGAAGAGAAGAGAAGAGTTGTTGGAGAAGAGATAGCCCGGCTCCTGGTGGCCAGCTTCATTATGGAGGTATTTTTTCCAGAGTGGTTGGCAAACCCGGTCTTGGTACTGAAGAAAAACAAGCAGTGGCGGATGTGCATCGATTACACAAGCCTCAACAAAGCTTGCCCCAAGGACCCCTTTGCTTTGCCAAGAATCGATCAGGTGATAGACTCCACAGCCGGATGCGAGCTGTTGAGTTTCTTAGATGCATATTTAGGATATCACCTGATCAAGCTGAACCCGGCAGACAGACTGAAGACCGCCTTCATCACGCTGTTCGGAGCCTTCTGCTACCTGACCATGACGTTCGGCTTGAGGAATGCCAGCGCCACCTTTCAGCGTTGCATGCAGAAGTGCCTCCTCAAGCAACTCGGCAGAAATGCCCACGTCTACGTGGATGATGTGGTGGTGAAGACGGAGAAGCGTGGGACACTGTTGGATGACCTCAAGGAAACCTTTGAGAACCTGTGCTGATTCCAGATCAAGCTCAACCCTGAGAAGTGCGTTTTCGGAGTACCAGCCGGCCAACTCCTTGGCTTCCTGGTCTCTGAACGCGGCATAGAGTGCAACCCTGTGAAGATCAAGGCCATCGAGAGGATGGAGGTACCCAGCCAACTGTTAGATGTGCAGAAGTTCACCGGCTGCTTGGCGTCCATTAGCCGATTCATCAGTCGGCTGGGAGAGAAAGCTCTCCCTTTGTATCAATTGACGAAGAAGACCACCTTTTTTGAGTGGAGGCACAAGGCGGATGAAGCATTTCTCCAGCTGAAGAAGATGTTGACTACTCCTCCTGTGCTGGCGGCTCCGACTCCTAAAGAGCCCATGCTCCTATACATTGCCGCCACCAGCCGAGTAGTCAACATAGTCATTGTAGTCGAGCGCAAGGAGGAAGGCAAGGCGCTCCCTGTCCAGAGACGGTGTATTACCTGAGCGAGGTACTGTCGACCTCCAAGCAGAACTACCCTCACTACCAGAAGATGTGCTACGGGGTGCATTTTGCCGCCAAGAAGCTGAAGCCTTACTTTCAAGAGCATCCAATTACGGTGGTTTGCACGGCCCCGCTGGCCGAGATCATCGGGAGCCGAGATGCTTCTGGCTGAGTAGCCAAATGGGCCATAGATTTGGCTCCCTACACCATCTACTACCAGCCCCGCACCGCCATCAAGTCGCAAGCACTAGCCGACTTCCTCGTCGACTGGGCCGAGACCCAAAGACTACACCACCAAATACCGATTCCACCCATTGGCGGATGCATTTTGACGGCTCCAAGATGAGCACCGGGCACGGGAGCCAGCATCGTCCTCACCTCCCTAAAGGCGACAAGCTCAAGTATGTGCTCTGAGATCCGCCGCCGCCTCCAACAACGTTCTTTGAATCGAGGCGCTCATTCACGGGCTCCGCTTGCCAAAGAACTTCGGCATTCGCGGATCACCGTGCTATGGCGACTCGATTTGGTGGTCCAGCAGATCATCTGGCGATCGGCGCCAAAGATGCAAACATGGCGAAGCTACCGCTTCTGGTGCAAGAACTCGGCGGATACTTGAGGTGCGAGTTCCTTCACATGCTAGGAAATGACAACGACCAAGCAGACGCCTTGGCACGAGTCGGCTCCACCCGCCAAGCAATACCATCCGGCATTGCTCTTCAGTGCCTCCTTAAGCCGTCTATCAAACCTTCACCAGAATCAGACTCCATCTTTGTGCCGGCTCCCCCCGAAGAAGTCGGATCCGACTCAAGAGCCCTAGCAGACGGCCCCAAGAAAATCACAGTCGAAGCCAGCCCGGGACTTGAACACGGCCGGGGATCAAGCCCGGTCGGCCGGGGATCTGCGCCCGGCGGCCGGGACTTCGTCAATCCAGCAAGCGGCCGCAGACTCCAGCCCGCCGCCTCCTAGCCCAGCCGCCCTTGTCCAAGTCGCAGTGGTGGCGGTTGAAGAAATAGCAGCACCCTCATGGGCGCAGCCCATCCTCAAGTTTCTAGTGAACAGAGAGCTGCCAACTAATGAAATCTTGGCTCGGCAAGTGCAACGCCGAGAGGCAGCCTACACCATAATCAACAAGGAGCTGGTCAGGCGCAGTGTCACTGGTGTCTACCAGCGCTGCGTGGAGCTAGAGCAAGGCCAAGCAATTCTCAGAGACACCCATCAGGGCGAGTGCGACCACCATGCAGCTTCAAGAGCACTCGTCGCCAAAGCCTTTCGGCACGGTTTCTCCTGGCCGACTGCCCTGGAAGAGGCTAAAGAGTTAGTCCAAAAATGCAAGGGGTGCCAGAAGTTCCGCTCCAAGCCGCTTCAGCCAGCTTCCGCGCTAAAGACAATTCCCATTGCCTAGCCCTTTGCAGTTTGGGGCCTGGACATGGTGGGACCATTGTTAGGACCCCGACTCAATGCCACACGGATCTAGCATGTAACACCTCATATCACTTTGTGGCCTCACGCACGGTATCCCCACGGGTGTCGCCTTACCTTTGCCCGGGACCGTTTGCGCCTTTTGGCACACGTATATGATAGTGTCGCTAGCATCCATATGATAAGGAGCCCGGTGACATGGCTAGTTGTAAACCCAAAGTGGCACAAACTTACGAGGACAGGCATCCATGACCCGGCATCGAGCGTGTCGGTCATCGGTGAGTGAATCCAGTAGCAGTAGCACTGGCTAGCAGACTCGGTGAACCGGCCAGTAGCGGGCTAACAGGACTCCGGTATTCATCGCGTGACATTTCCCGAAGAACAGACCACGAGCGAAGAAGGACACATGCGGCCAGCCTAAGTGTTCCGAGCAGTAGCAAGCTACCATGGCTCGATGGAAGCACTAGGAGACATTTCCGAAGAGAGGCTACTAAGGATAAACAACTAGATAGTCGATCCCACACATACCAAGCATTTCAATAACATACACACAACATGCTCGATATGTGCAAATACAACATGGCATCACAACATGACTCTACAACTCAAGTATTTTATTCAATAGGCTCCCAGGAGCGAGATATTACAAACATGGGTCTCATAACCCAACATTGAGCATACAATTCAAAGCACAAGCGGAAGCTCAACATGTCTGAGTACAGACAACTATAAATGAAAAAGGTCAAAAAGCGACTATCTACCGAGATCTGCCGAGGGCACAAGATCGTAGCTGAGGTAACAAGCTAAGCGTCAAGTCCACGTGGAACTACTAGTGAGACCAAGTCTCTCTACAAAAACATAAAATAGGCAAGCGTGAGTACAAATGTACCCAAAGAAGACTTACATCGTAACTAACTACATATGCATCATTATCAACAAAGGGGATGGTGGGGTTTAAGCTGCACAAGCCGCCTTTGACTCGGTGGCTATCTGAACTACATTTGCAAGTAACTCTTTGAGGTGGCGCACACGAGTCCACATATTCACCATATCAATACACCACTATGGATCCGCTCCGTCTCCCTCTGAGAACGCCATCCATAGCACTCACGCTTATCTTGCGCATTTTAGGGTATCCACTTTCACTTGTCTATGAACTATGCAAGGGTCCAAGTTTCCATATCCGAGGAATCCGCTATTCAAATAGATAATGATAACCTGCAGGGTGTACTTCTTCACACACTCTCGCCACTTATCGCCTCAGACACGTCATGTACCTCGTCAACCTTCAAGCGAAGCCAAGGCGGGAGTCGCCATGGCCTACCTAAACACTCAAGTCTCTCGTCCGTGTTTATTGCCTATTCGGGTTCCATCCGCAAGGAGATCCGCCGGGTGTCGCTCACGGCCCCAAGCGATGTGAGCAGGGTTCCCAAGCCCACCATCCGGTGCCACTTGGTACATCCCATCATGCCTAGTCTGTCCCAAGCCCACTTGTACCGGTGCCACTTGGTAGACTACTAACACTACCTGCAAACACGAGAAACTAGTTGCAACTCACGGACAGAGAACAAGGGTGATTAAGAAGCCGAGAGGGCTTGGGCCTTCGAGCCCAATGTGTGGTAGTAACTGTTCATGGATCACAAACACGAGAACTCGGTTCGAGGGCGGCTGCAATGAGACAACCCACCGTGTACTCCTACATGGCCTCTCACCGCTACCTTTACCAAATCGTGTTCACACACTTAGCTCTCAACAAGAGGGACATGTTTACACACCTCGATTCATTCCCGATGAATCGGACTGACACAACTCTAAGCAATAGCAGGCATGACAAACAATCATGAATGAGTAGGCACATCGGGGCTCAAACAACTCCTACTCATGCTAGTGGGTTTCATCTATTCTATGTGGAATGACAGGTCATGCGAGAGGATAAAGGGGTTCAACTACCGCAGCATGTAACAGTTGAAACGTTGTTGTCCTAATGCAGTAAAAGAGAGCAGTAGCGAGAGAGTGGGATTGTATCGGAATGAACAAGGGGGTTTTGCTTGCCTGGCACTTTTGAAGATAATATAGCTCTTCATCGGTGTCATCGAACTCATCGTTGGAACATCGTCTACCGAGAGGGGACAAATACCGGCAAACAAAGAGGGACACAATCAATGCAATGCAACAAATATGATGCATGATAATGTCATGGCAATATGCTGTTGCTTGAGCTAATGCAACTAGCAACCAGATTAAAAGCTGGTTTGAACCAAAGATTCAAATTCAACTCCATATGTGATTATTCAAATGCCATTCACTTAGTTTGTCCTAAACAGCAGCCATAAGTTGTTCTAACATGCATGAAAATGGTACAGATGGATAGATTGGATTTTTCTGATAATTTTTCATATATAAATTATTTCAATCTGAGCTACGGTTGAATTTCTATGATTTTTAGAAGTTTATACAATTTTCTGGAATTTCTGAATTATTTTAAATCCAGAAATCAAATACTGCGTCAGCATGATGTCAAAGTGACGTCAGCAGGTCAACGGGTCGGTCCAGGTCAAACCTGACCAGTGGGACCCATATGTCAGTGTCTGACCAACTAACCTATGTTAATTAGTACTAATCTAATCCTAATCCAGCTTAGTTATGGCCCCTGGCCCACATGTCAGTATCAGCGGGCTAATTAAGTTTAATTAACACTTAACTAAAATTAGGCGGGCCTGGGCCCACTTGTCATTGACCGGGGAGGTCAAACCATCAGGTCAAACACGCCGGCGTTTAGCCCGGCGGCAGCAGACGCCGTGGTCTCTCGGAGCACGGTTTGTGGTGCCCGTTCTGCAGCGTGGCTGGGCTCGTTAGAAACCCAGACCAGCCGCGTCGAATGGTGGAGCCACCGGCTCGGGCGGCCGGAGGCGCACGGCGGGAGCTCGGCACGCGGCCGGAGCAGCGGCTTCGAGCTTAGCGTTGTGGTGCACGGAGAAAGAATAGCTAGGTGCTACGGGCTCCTGCAGACGCTATGGTCGCATGGCACGCCATACGCAGTGGGTGGGCTCTAGCCATGGCGGCGTCATGCCCGGGCGGCGAGAACTCTCGGGCTCGACGGAGCCCGATTCTGAGAAGAAATCGGCATCGGGGAGAGAGGTTCGTGCGGAGGCTCACAACGAGGCCAACGAGTCTGGCGGGCGAGGTCGGGGCGCTCAGAATTCCCGATCGACAGACGATGATCCACGGCGACCGACGAGGGGCACGCGGTGTCTGGCGGCGTCCAGGGCTTCAAGCACCAAGTGGTCCGTGAGGAGGAAGTCGGCAATCGGATCTCTGAACGCGAGAGGGAGCGAGGGGTGGCTGGCCAGTGTTTCTCGTGGAGTGGCCATGGCGGCCGCCATGAGGGAAAAGAGCAGGGAGTGAGAGGAGAGCAGGAGGCAAGGGAGCGCGAGGGGGTGTGCTGCCGTTTCCCTGCACGAGAACAGGCGAGGTGGAAGCGGAGGTGGAGCTGCGTCTGTGGCGCTCTCATGGCGGCAATGAGCAGCTTTGGGGCGAGGGGAGGAAGATGACAGGAGGTCGCGGTGGGCTGGGCCAGCAGTGTTGGGCCGCGCAGGAGCTGAGCCAGCAAGGTAGGTCCAGGTAAGCGACAGGTAGGTCTTCTGCTATTTTTTTATTTTTCTTCTGTTTTGTTTTATTTAATTGCCACTGAATTCAAATTCAAACAAAATTTGAATACAATGCCAAAACTTCCCTGGATATTTTTAAGTCACTTAATGGACTTCTCCTCATATACATAAAATATCTCAGGGCATTTGAAAATATATTCATTATATATTATGAATATAATTCCAAATTCAAATAGAATATGATTTAAATTCAATGTCCCAAGATATTCCAAAAAAATGTTCCAGAATTTTGGTTTGATATATATATCTCTTGCCAAAATTACCAAAATGAGTTTTAGGACATTTTGGAATCACTGAATGCAATTTGAAGGGTTCTTGCCCTTCTTTTAAAAGTTTTTGAGGCTTTCTAATTTCCTCAGTTCAAGTTCCAGAAATTTAGACATGATTCATGAGTGCTCTATGATGCAACTAATACAAGCAATAATCTAGGGTCAGGACAACTCACCCCCACTAAATAGGAATCTCGTCCCGAGATTCAAGACGTGAGGTAAGAAGAAGAGGGGACATGGAACTGACACGGTCTTCATGATCCATTGCATTTCTCAAGGATGTTGATTCATTGCTTCATATTGATCTTGACGTCTTAGCTTTCGAGATCTTCATCCAACACGATGACGACAGAAAGAAACTCTATCGAAAAGCATCATTGAATCTCTACATACCAGCCTATGGCAATTCACAAATGATCGTTTGAAGGAGTTCTAGGAAATAGCATACTCAGTTGGAAAGGGAGCTAGGGTTTTGAGACAACTCGGCAATGGAAGTCACATTACGATTGTCACCGAGGATTTAACCCAGTGACTGAGCGTGCTCTCAAGAACTTGAGCATTTCCATATTCATCAAGGTTTTACCAATATCAGTGTCAAAGATCCTGGCAACACAACATGCTACCATGATGAATACTGGTGGATGATGTAGATGCAAAGGAAGATAACACCTTCTCAGATTTCACCTTAGCGAGGCCAAGGAAACAAAATCTGGATGATCGATCGAGAGACATTTAGCACTCTGCTTCTAATGTTCTCCTTGATGTGCTAGCGTAACCCATTTATAGATATGGTTTGGTATCTAGGACATCAAGTTAAAGGTCGGACTTCGGGAGCACAAGAATCCATAAGGAGTAACTGCTGGAGTAAATCCTACGAAATCCTTTGGGGGAGGTGGCCAACTTCTTCAAACAAGATACTACAATAATAGGTCTTCCGGTTGGTTGTGTTGGCCACGACATCCACGTTACCGGGTTATAGAGAGACCAATATTATAATTCTTGGAACACGTTCCAACCATCATATCTGCCTGAGGTTTAGATCTGGTTGGTGTCAGAAAATTCCAGACTCTTCAAGTCTAGAAAGAACAGTGAAAGTTTGCAACACAAATCGACAAGATGACGTTGCGAGATTCTCGGGAAATGAACTACGATAGCAAGCTCCAAAACATGAGCTGGTTCTGCTACACACATGTGAACACGTTGTCCCAGACAAACATGACCACATGGTAGTCTTACAACAAAACACTACCGAGTTCAGGTTGGGAACCATCATTGGGGATATCAAAGTCCTTACATAAGTCATATGATTAGCTCTTATGAAGAAACTTCTTCTCCTTAAACAAATCAGTCAGTGGCTTGGTGTGCTAGGGAATACATATGGAGTGAAGATGATCAGTCTAACAGACCACAGAATACTTTGCACGTGCATGACTGACTTGGGATGATCCCAGAGGAAGCAAAACTAACTTTCTCGAATTCACGGCGGCAACTTACATCAAATGCACGTGAATCAAAGGAAGTCACTTCTTACATCCGAACATATGCTTCATGATCTAGCATGAAGAAATGCTTTCAAAAGTTTCCAACACTAGCTTAATGTTCAACAAAATTATGGAGAAGACAAGGATGTTGTCGATGGGCTCAACAACAATTCATCGAGATTCCCATGGAGATGGAATTCCATAACTATGTAAACAAGGTGTTAGCATTGGTCGGACCCAGAAGATATAATGGTGTATGCTCGAGGAAACAACCACGAGTAAGACAACATTACGAATATCGTTGGTTGTGATTTGATTTGATGATAGCCCAAACTCAAATCAAAGATTGGATAGCATAATAGATCCAGCAATTGACCATGAGGATCAATCAATGAAGATATCACCTTTATTCAACACCCACAAAGATATCCCTTTGGAATGAACTGAGTCGGACAAGCTCTTATCTTCCAACTCTCCAAGTTGTTGTTTAGCTTAACCAACTAGCTCGGGGTATCCGACACGGATTCTTGGAGAAAGGGTGGTTTACAAGAAAACCAACTTGATCAGGAACTCAACATAGCGGTCAGGTGACAACCTGGTAATACTTACGAGAAGATATTCGGAACATCACGAACCACCGGTATGTTACTAAGCTCGAGAACAATCTTGCTTTTCAGGGCAAGACGAAATGATCAAATAAGCAAGGGATTGGCATAGCCCTAACTCATTGATCGAAAGGTGCACCGAAAATAAGGACTAGGTAGCACAATCTATCTTAGAATGATGATTCAAGAACCAACACACTAAGAATGAAATTATTGTCCTTTAACTACAAAGCAACAAGGTCGCTAGGAGTATTGGTTTCACACATCACGGTTCACTTGTTGGCATTCCGGTTATAATAACACGGGAACCGAGAAATTATCAATGATGGTAAGAAGTATTACTGCGTCAAGAATTCATAAGATGGTGTGCAATTCCATGATATTCTGATATAAAGATGGTAATACTTCAAGGTAGAAACAGCACCGGAAAGTTGGATTGGCATTTTGATCTGCGGAATACAATTGCTTTGACCCAATCCTAGATATGGATGAGGTTACGAGTTTGTTTCTCCTATTCATTCTGAAATAGAATGGCTTGACGGACCACAAGGGTAATAGGCATCGATGAACGAATGCACGCATACTCTTGACTATCAATTGATAGACGAGGGTCAAAAGACGACTAAGGGGGACAACTCAAAAGAACATACGATTTTTACGAGTTGTGGACGATGGATTAGAATGTCGAGCGAGTTCAACATATTTCATCCGGACAATCCATGCAGAGAGGTTGAACTGGCAGAGTCACAATATAGAATGGAGAACTCATCGAGGCACTCCTGTTGTAATCTTTTGATCCAACAAACTTCTGCCATAAGTGGTTCATAGTATTTGGAAGAAGGAAATACCACGAACCTTGAGGACTAATGCAAAGGTTACTAATAACCTAAAGGAACGAGCAAACACTATCAACATGAAGCAAGGAGGGAATTCTCGGGTTCAGAAACCCAGGAGTAGAGTACCTACTACTAAGTAGCATCACGGGATGCTTTCGAGAATGATGGCCAGAATCATCACACTGGGAACACAAAGCATGGCTGGATTACTAGGTGATACTCTAGACACCTAGGGTCATAGTAATAGCTTCAACATATACGCCGAGGTAACATAGTACCTCAACTCATCGATTAGTGTGATTAACCTGGCCCAAATGGACATAGGGAACAGGAGGGAGGGATTTGCAAATGCATCAGGCTGTTTAGAAACCTGGGATGACTCGGGCAGCATAACGGCTGTAAATGCTCGAAAGAATTTGAGACATGCTACAAAAATGGTGGCATAGCCACTCAGAAGCACAATATCAAGGTTTCGAGATCAACAGTTAACATATGGAAGTAATAGGAACTGAACTGAAGCTTAGAACCATCAATCCTATAGGTCTACGGATTAGTAACACGTGATCCTAATAGAAAGAAGAGAAGGCCTAGTTCCTTAACCCCGTAGGAAAGATAAGATGACTCAGATCAGAAGGGCATGAGGTAAAGGAGTAAAAAGAGCCTTACGTTCCCATCCCACAATCAATTCCCTACATATAACTAAAGCATTTCTAGACACAACTTCTTGACCCGGTTTGGCTTGGTAATCCTCAGCGATCAAGCTCGATACCAAAGCTGTCAGACCCGACTCAATGCCACACGGGTCTAGCATGTAACACCTCATATCACTTTGCGGCCTCACGCATGGTATCCCCAGGTGTCGCCTTACCTTTGCGGGACCGTTTATGCCTTTTGGCACACGTATATGATAGTGTCGCTAGCATCCATATGATAAGGAGCCCGGTGACATGGCTAGTCGTAAACCCAAAGTGGCACAAACTTACAGGACAGCATCCATGACCCAAAGATCGAGCGTGTCGGTCATCACGAGTGAATCCAGTCAGTAGCACTGGGCTAGCAGACTCAGTGAACTGGTCATGGCGGGCTAACAGACTCCGTATTCATCGCGTGACATTTCCCGAAGATGCATACGAACGAAGAAGGACACATGCGGCTAGCCTAAGTGTTCCTGAGCAAGAGCAAGCTACCATGGCTCAATGGAAGCACTAGGAGACATTTCCTGAAGAGAGGCTACTAAGGATAAACAACTAGATAGTCGATCCCACACATACCAAGCATTTCAATAACATACACACAACATGCTCGATATGTGCAAATACAACATGGCATCACAACATGACTCTACAACTCAAGTATTTTATTCAATAGGCTCCTGTGAGCGAGATATTACAAACATGGGTCTCATAACCCAACATTGAGCATACAATTCAAAGCACAAGCGGAAGCTCAACATGTCCGAGTACGCACAACTATAAATGAAAAAGGTCAAAAGCGACTATCTACTGAGATCTGCCGAGGGCACAAGATCGTAGCCGAGGTAACAAGCTAAGCGTCGAAGTCCACGTGGAACTACTAGTGAGATCAAGTCTCTCTACAAAAACATAAAATAGGCAAACGTGAGTACAAATGTACCCAAAGAAGACTTACATCGTAACTAACTACATATGCATCATTATCAACAAAGGGGATGGTGGGGTTTAATCTGCAGCAAGCCAGCTTTGACTCGGTGGCTATCCCGAACTACATTGCAAGTAACTCTTTGAGGTGGCGCACGAGTCCTAATATTCACCATATCAATACACCACAATGGATCCGCTCCCCACCGAGTCCTCGCTAGCCCAAAGCTACTGACTGGATTCACTCGGTGATGATCGACACGCTCGATCTTTGGGTCATGGATGCCTCCCTCGTAAGTTTGTGCCACTTTGGGTTTACGACTAGCCATGTCACCGGGCTCCTTATCATATGGATGCTAGCGACACTATCATATCGTGTGCCAAAAGCATAAACGGTCCCGGCAAAGGTAAGGCGACACCGTGGGGATACCATGCGTGAGGCCGCAAAGTGATATGAGGTGTTACATGCTAGATCCGTGTGGCATTGAGTCGGGTCCCGACGACTTTGGTATCGAGCTTGACCGCAGTAGGATTACCAAGCCAAACTGGTCGAAGTTGTGTCTAGAAATGCTTTAGTTATATGTAGGGGAATTGATTGTGGGATGGGAACGTAAGGCTCTTTTTACTCCTTTACCTCATGCCCTTCTGATCTGAGTCATCTTATCTTTCCTACAGGGTTAAGGAACTAGGCCTTCTCTTCTTTCTATTAGGATCACGTGTTACTAATCCGTAGACCTATAGGATTGATGGTTCTAAGCTTCAGTTCAGTTCCTATTACTTCCATATGTTAACTGTTGATCTCGAAACCTTGATATTGTGCTTCTGAGTGGCTATGCCACCATTTTTGTAGCATGTCTCAAATTCTTTCGAGCATTTACACCGTTATCTTTCTCAAGTCATCCTGTGTTTCTAAACAGCCTGATGCATTTGCAAATCCCTCCCTCCTGTTCCCTATGTCCATTTGGGCCAGGTTAATCACACTAATCGATGAGTTGAGGTACTATGTTGCCTCGGCGTATATGTTGAAGCTATTACTATGACCCTAGGTGTCTAGAGTATCACCTAGTAATCCAGCCATGCTTTGTGTTCCCAGTGTGATGATTCTGGCCATCATTCTCGAAAGCATCCCGTGATGCCACTTACTAGTAGGTACTCTACTCCTGGGTTTCTGAACCCGAGAATTCCCTCCTTGCTTCATGTTGATAGTGTTTGCTCGTTCCTTTAGGTTATTAGTAACCTTTGCATTAGTCCTCAAGGTTCGTGGTATTTCCTTCTTCCAAATACTATGAACCACTTATGGCAGAAGTTTGTTGGATCAAAGATTACAACAGAGTGCCTCGATGAGTTCTCCATTCTATATTGTGACTCGCCGGTTCAACCTCTCTGCATGGATTGTCCGAAGAAATATGTTGAACTCGTTCGACATTCTAATCCATGCGTCCACAACTCAGAAAATCGTATGTTATTTTGAGTTGTCCCCCTTAGTCGTCTTTTGACCCTCTTCTATCAATTGATAGTCAAGAGTATGCGTGCATTCGTTCATCGATGCCTATTACCCTTGTGGTCCGTCAAGCCATTCTATTTCAGAATGAATAGGAGAAACAAACTCCAGAACCTCATCCATATCTAGGATTAGGTCAAAGCAATTGTATTCCGCAGATCAAAATGCCAATCCAGACAGTGCATTTCTACCTTGAAGTATTACCATCTTTATATCAGGAATATCATGGGAATTGCACACCATCTTATGAATTCTTGACGCAGTAATACTTCTTACCATCATTGATAATTTCTCGGTTCCCGTGTTATTATAACCGGAATGCCAACAAGTGAACCGTGATGTGTGAAACCAATACTCCTAGCGACCTTGTTGCTTGGTAGTTAAAGGACAATAATTTCATTCTTAGTGTGTTGGTTCTTGAATCATCATTCTAAGATAGATTGTGCTACCTAGTCCTTATTTTCGGTGCACCTTTCGATCAATGAGTTAGGGCTATGCCAATCCCTTGCTTATTTGATCATTTCGTCTTGCCCTGAAAAGCAAGATTGTTCTCGAGCTTAGTAACATACCGGTGGTTCGTGATGTTCCAAATATCTTCTCGTAAGTATTACCAGGTTGTCACCTGACCGCTATGTTGAGTTCGTGATCAAGTTGGTTTTCTTGTAAACCACCCTTTCTCCAAGAATCCGTGTTGGATACCCCGAGCTAGTTGGTTAAGCTAAACAACAACTTGGAGAGTTGGAAGATAAGAGCTTGTCCGACTCAGTTCATTCCAAAGGGATATCTTTGTGGGTGTTGAATAAAGGTGATATCTTCATTGATTGATCCTCATGGTCAATTGCTGGATCTATTATGCTATCCAATCTTTGATTTGAGTATGGGCTATCGTCAAATCAAATCAGAACCAACGATATTCGTAATGTTGTCTTACTCGTGGTTGTTTCCTCAAGCATACACCATTATATCTTCTGGGTCTGACCAATGCTAACACCTTGTTTACATAGTTATGGAATTCCATCTCCATGGGAATCTCGATGAATTGTTGTTGAGACCATCGACAACATCCTTGTCTTCTCCATAATTTTGTTGAACATTAAGCTAGTGTTGGAAACTTTTGAAAGCATTTCTTCATGCTAGATCATGAAGCATATGTTCGGATGTAAGAAGTGACTTCCTTTGATTCACGTGCATTTGATGTAAGTTGCCGCCGTGAATTCGAGAAAGTTAGTTTTGCTTCCTCTGGGATCATCCCAAGTCAGTCGTGCACGTGCAAAGTATTCTGTGGTCTGTTAGACTGATCATCTTCACTCCATATGTATTCCCTAGCACACCAAGCCACTGACTGATTTGTTTAAGGAGAAGAAGTTTCTTCATAAGAGCTAATCATATGACTTATGTAAGGACTTTGATATCCCCAATGATGGTTCCCAACCTGAACTCGGTAGTGTTTTGTTGTAAGACTACCATGTGGTCATGTTTGTCTGGGACAACGTGTTCACATGTGTGTAGCAGAACCAGCTCATGTTTTGGAGCTTGCTATCATAGTTCATTTCCCGAGAATCTCGCAACGTCATCTCATCGATTTGTGTTGCAAACTTTCACTGTTCTTTCTAGACTTGAAGAGTCTGGAATTTTCTGACACCAACCAGATCTGAACCTCAGGCAGATATGATGGTTGGAACGTGTTCCAAGAATTATAATATTGGTCTCTCTATAACCCGGTAACGTGGATGTCGTGGCCAACACAACCAACCGGAAGACCTATTATTGTAGTATCTTGTTTGAAGAAGTTGGCCACCTCCCCCTAAGGATTTCGTAGGATTTACTCCAGCAGTTACTCCTTATGGATTCTTGTGCTCCCGAAGTCCGACCTTTAACTTGATGTCCTAGATACCAAACCATATCTATAAATGGGTTACGCTAGCACATCAAGGAGAACATTAGAAGCAGAGTGCTAAATGTCTCTCGATCGATCATCCAGATTTTGTTTCCTTGGCCTCGCTAAGGTGAGATCTGAGAAGGTGTTATCTTCCTTTGCATCTACATCATCCACCAGTATTCATCATGGTAGCATGTTGTGTTGCCAGGATCTTTGACACTGATATTGGTAAAACCTTGATGAATATGGAAATGCTCAAGTTCTTGAGAGCACACTCAGTCACTGGGTTAAATCCTCGGTGACAATCGTACATTGCCGAGTTGTCTCAAAACCCTAGCTCCCTTTCCAACTGAGTATGCTATTTCCTAGAACTCCTTCAAACGATCATTTGTGAATTTCCATAGGCTGGTATGTAGAGATTCAATGATGCTTTTCGATAGAGTTTCTTTCTGTCGTCATTGTGTTGGATGAAGATCTCGAAAGCTAAGACGTCAAGATCAATATGAAGCAATGAATCAACATCCTTGAGAAATGCAATGGATCATGAAGACCGTGTCAGTTCCATGTCCCCTCTTCTTCTTACCTCACGTCTTGAATCTCGGGACGAGATTCCTATTTAGTGGGGGTGAGTTGTCACAGCCCTAGATTATTGCTTGTATTAGTTGCATCATAGAGCACTCATGAATCATGTCTAAATTTCTGAAACTTGAACTGAGGAAATTAGAAAGCCTCAAAAACTTTTAAAAGAAGGGCAAGAACCTTCAAATTGCATTCAGTGATTCCAAAATGTCCTAAAACTCATTTTGGTAATTTTGGCAAGAGATATATATATCAAACCAAAATTCTGGAACATTTTTTTGGAATATTTTGGGACATTGAATTTAAATCATATTCTATTTGAATTTGGAATTATATTCATAATATATAATGAATATATTTTCAAATGCCCTGAGATATTTTATGTATATGAGGAGATGTCCATTAAGTGACTTAAAAATATCCAGGAAGTTTTGGCATCAGATTCAAATTTTGTTTGAATTTGAATTCAAAGGGCAATTAAATAAAACAAAACAGAAGAAAAATAAAAAATAGCGTAAGACCCACACAAGCACACTCGACCTACCTTGTCGGCTCAGCTCTGCTGCCCAATATCTTGCTGGCCCACCAACCGCGACCTCCTGTCGTCTTCCTCCCTCGCCCTAAAGCTGCATTGCCGCCGCGAGCCCGCGCCACAAGACGCAGGCTCCACCTCCCGCTTCCACCTCGCCTGTTCTCGTGCAGAAACGCCAGCACACCCCCTCGCCTCCCTTGCCTCCCCGCTCTCTCCTCTCACTCCCTGCTCTTTTCCCCTCATGGCCGGCCGCCATGGCCACTCACGAGAAACTCATGGCCACCCTCCTCGCTCCTCTCCGCGTTCTCGAGATCCGTATCGTCGCCAGCTTCCTCCTCACCGGGCCACTTGGTGCTTGAAGCCCCTGGACGCCGCCAGCACCGCCGTTCCCCTCGTCGGTCGCCGTGGATCATCGTCGTCGATTCGGGAGTTACAGAGCGTCCCCGACTCGCCGCACTCGCTGGCCTCGGCCAGGAGCCTCCGCGACCAACCTCTCTCCCCCCGATGCCGATTTCTTCCTGTAACCGCGGGCTCCGTTGAGCCCGAGAGTTCCTCGCCGCCGGGCATGACGCCGCCATGGCTAGAGCCCACCCGCACCGCGTATGAGCGTGCCATGCGACCATAGCGTCTGCAGGAGCCCGTAGCACCAGCTATTCTTGCTCCGTGCACCATACACGCTAAGCCCGAGCTCGCTGAGCTCCGGCCGCTTGGCCGAAGCTCCCGCCCGTCGCCTCCCGCCGCCCGAGTTCGGGCTGGCTCCACCACTCGACGCTACTGTCCGGGCTCTCTAACGAGCCCACCATGAGCGCAAACGGGCACCACGCCCGTGCGTTCGAGACCCGCCGCGTCTGCTGCCGCCGGCGGCTAAACGCCGGCGTGTTTGACCTGATGGTTTGACCTCCCCTGGGTCAATGACAAGTGGGCCCAGGCCCCAGCTAATTTTAGTTAAGTGTTAATTAAACTTAATTAGCCCGCTAATACTGACATGTGGGCCAGGGGCCATAACTAAGCTGGATTAGGATCAGATTAGTACTAATTAACATAGGTTAGTTGGTCAGACACTGACATATGGGTCCCACTGGTCAGGTTTGACCTGGACCGACCCGTTGACCTGCTGACGTCACTTTGACATCATGCTGACGCAGTATTTGATTTCTGGATTTAAAATAATTCAGAAATTCCAGAAAATAGTATAAACTTCTAAAAATCATAGAAATTCAACCGTAGCTCAGATTGAAATAATTTATATATGAAAAATTATCAGAAAAATCCAATCTATCCATCTGTACCATTTTCATGCATGTTAGAACAACTTATGGCTGCTGTTTAGGACAAACTAAGTGAATGGCATTTGAATAATCACATATGGAGTTGAATTTGAATCTTTGGTTCAAACCAGCTTCATTTAATCTGGTTGCTAGTTGCATTAGCTCAAGCAACAGCATATTGCCATGACATTATCATGCATCATATTTGTTGCATTGCATTGATTGTGTCCTCTTTGTTTGCGGTATTTGTCCCTCTCGGTGAGCGATGTTCCAACGATGAGTTCGATGACACCGATGAAGAGCTATATTATCTTCAAAAGTGCCAGGCAAGCAAAACCCCCTTGTTCATTCCGATACAATCCCACTCTCTGCTCCTGCTCTCTTTTACTGCAGTAGGACAACAACGTTTCAACTGTTACATGCTGCGGTAGTTGAACCCCTTTATCCTCTGCATGACCTGTCATTCCACAGTAAATAGATGAAACCCACTAGCATGAGTAGGAGTTGTTTGAGCCCTGATGTGCCTACTCATTCATGCTTGTTTGTCATGCCTGCTATTGCTTAGAGTTGTGTCAGGTCTGATTCATCGGGAATGAATCGGAGGTGTGTAAACATGTCCTACTGTTGAGAGCTAAGTGTGTGAACACGATTTGGTAAAGGTAGCGGTGAGAGGCCATGTAGGAGTACATGGTGGGTTGTCTCATTGCAACCATCCTCAGGAACTGAGTTCTGTGTTTGTGATCCATGAACAGTTACTACCACACATTGGGCTCCAGGCGCTCCAAGCCCTCTCGGCTTCTTAATCACCCTTGTTCTCTGTCCAGGAGTTGCAACTAGTTTCTGGTGTTTGTAGGTAGTGTTAGTAGTCTACCAAGTGGCACCCGGTACAAGTGGGCTTGGGACAGACTAGGCATGCTGATGCACGGTGTACCAAGTGGCACCGGATGGTGGGCTTGGGAACCCAGCTCACATCGTTTGGGGCCGTGGCGACACCCGGCCGGATCTCCTTGCGGATGGAACCCGAATAGGCGATAAACACGACGAGAGACTTGAGTGTTTAGGTAGGTCGTGGCCGACTCCCTCGCCTCGGCTTAAGCTTGAAGGTTGCCGAGGTACATGACGTGTCTGAGGCGATAAGTGGCGAGCGTGTGTGAAGAAGTACACCCTGCGGGGTTATCATTATCTATTCAAATAGCCGGATTCCTGGATATGGAAACTTGGACCCTTGCATAGTTCATAGACAAGTGAAAGTGGATACCCTAAAATCGCGCAAGATAAGCGTGAGTGCTATGGATGGCGTTCTCGTGAGGGAGGCGGGAGGCGGATCCATAGTGGTGTATTGATATGGTGAATATGTGGACTCGTGCGCCACCTCAAAGAGTTACTTGCGAATGTAGTTCAGGATAGCCACCGAGTCAAAGCTGGCTTGCTTCTTGCTTAAACCCCACCATCCCTTTGTTGATAATGATGCATATGTAGTTAGTTCTGATGTAAGTCTTGCTGGGTACATTTGTACTCACGTTTGCCTATTTTATGTTTTTGTAGAGAGACTTCAGTCTCACTAGTAGTTCCACGTGGACTTCGACGCTTAGCTTGTTACCTCAGCTACGATCTTGTGCCCTCGGCAGGATCTGGTAGATAGTCAGGCTTTTCAACCTTTTTCATTTATAGTTGTCTGTACTCAGACATGTTGAGCTTCCGCTTGTGCTTTGAATTGTATGCTCTGAATGTTGGGTTATGAGACCCATGTTTGTAATATCTCGCTCCTGGGAGCCTATTGAATAAAATACTTGAGTTGTAGAGTCATGTTGTGATGCCATGTTGTATTTGCACATATCGAGCATGTTGTGTGTATGTTATTGAAATGCTTGGTATGTGTGGGATCTGACTATCTAGTTGTTTATCCTTAGTAGCCTCTCTTACCGGGAAATGTCTCCTAGTGCTTCCACTGAGCCATGGTAGCTTGCTACTGCTCCGGAACACTTAGGCTGGCCATGATGTGTCCTTCTTCGTTCTGTGTCATCCCTTCGGGAAATGTCACGCGATGAATACTGAGTCGATTAGCCCTTCTGACCCGATTCACCGAGTCTGGTAGCTGCTTTCTGCCAGTTCACCGAGTCTGCTAGCCAGTGCTGACTGGATTCACTCGCGATGACCGAACACGTTCGATCTTTGGGTCATGGATGCCTGTCCTGTAAGTTTGTGCCACTTTGGGTTTACGACTAGCCATGTCAGCCCGGGCTCCTTATCATATGGATGCTAGCGACACTATCATATACGTGTGCCAAAAGGAAAGCCCCAAAAACTTTTAAAAGAAGGGCAAGAACCCTTCAAATTGCATTCAGTGATTCCAAAATGTCCTAAAACTCATTTTGGTAATTTTGGCAAGAGATATATATATCAAACCAAAATTCTGGAACATTTTTTTGGAATATTTTGGGACATTGAATTTAAATCATATTCTATTTGAATTTGGAATTATATTCATAATATATAATGAATATATTTTCAAATGCCCTGAGATATTTTATGTATATGAGGAGAAGTCCATTAAGTGACTTAAAAATATCCAGGGAAGTTTTGGCACTGTATTCAAATTTTGTTTGAATTTGAATTCAGTGGCAATTAAATAAAACAAAACAGAAGAAAAATAAAAAAAAGAGCAGAAGACCTACCTGTCGCTTACCTGGACCTACCTTGATGGCTCAGCTCTAGCGCGGCCCAACACTGCTGGCCCAGCCCACCGCGACCTCCTGTCGTCTTCCTCCCCTCGCCCCAAAGCTGCTGCTTTGTCGCCATGAGCGCCGCCCAGCACGCAGCTCCACCTCATGCTTCCACCTCGCCTGTTCTCGTGCACAGGCTTGCAGCCACACCCCCCTCGGCCGCTCCTTGCCTCCTGCTCTCTCTCCTCTCACTCCCTGCTCTTTTCCCCTCATGGCCGGCCGCCATGGTCACTCCATTGGAAACACATGACCACCTCCCTCGCTCCCTCTCCGCGTTCCCGAGATCCGTATCGTCGCCAGCTTCCTCCTCACCGGGCCACTTGGTGCTTGAAGCCCCTGGACGCCGCCAGCACCGCCGTTCCCCTCGTCGGTCGCCGTGGATCATCGTCGTCGATTAAGGAATTCTGAGCGTCCCGACCTCGCCTCGCTTTCGTTAGCCTCATTGTGAGCCTCCGCACCGAACCTCTCTCCCCCCGATGCCGATTTCTTCTCCAGTAACCTTGGGCTCGCTCGAGCCCGAGAGTTCCTCGCCGCTGGGCATGGCCGCCATGGCTAGAGCCCACCCGCCTGCGTATGTAGCGCGCCATGCGACCATAAGCGTCTGCGGAGCCCGTAGCACCCAGCTATTCTTGCTCCGTGCACCACAACGCATGGCCGAGGCTCGCCGAGCTCCGGCCGCCGTGAAAGCTCCCCATGGTCGCCTCCGGCCGCCCGAGCCAGCTGGCTCCACCACCCGCAGCGCCTTGGTGCAGGCTCTCTTGAGCCAGACCACCAGCTACAAGCAGGCACCTGACCCGTGCAGAGACCCTTGCGTCTGTTGCCCCCCGTGACTAAGCGCCGGTGTGTTTGACCTGATGGTTTGACCTCCCAGGTCGATGACAAGTGGGCCCAGGCCCGGCTAATTTTAGTTAAGTGTTAATTAAACTTAATTAGCCCGCTAATCTTGACATGTGGGCGGGGGCCATAACTAAAATTGGATTAGGATCAGATTAGTACTAATTAACATAGGTTAGTTGGTGGACAACGACATATGGGTCCCACCGTCGAGGTTTGACCTGGACCGACCCGTTGACCTGCTGACGTCACTTTGACATCATCTTGTGCCGATGTTTTGATTTCTGGATTTAAAATAATTCAGAAATTCCAGAAAATAGTATAAACTTCTAAAAATCATAGAAATTCAACCGTAGCTCAGATTGAAATAATTTATATATGAAAAATTAGCAGAAAAATCCAATCTATCCATCTGTAACATTTTCATGCATGTTAGAACAACTTATGGCTGCTGTTTAGGACAAACTAAGTGAATGGCATTTGAATAATCACATATGGAGTTGAATTTGAATCTTTGGTTCAAACGAGCTTCATTTAATCTGGTTGCTAGTTGCATTAGCTCAAGCAACAGCATATTGCCATGACATTATCATGCATCATATTTGTTGCATTGCATTGATTGTGTCCCTCTTTGTTTGCCGGTATTAGTCCCCTCTCGGTAGACGATGTTCCAACGATGAGTTCGATGACACCGATGAAGAGCTATATTATCTTCAAAAGTGCCAGGCAAGCAAAAACCCCTTGTTCATTCCGATACAATCCCACTCTCTCGCTCCTGCTCTCTTTTACTGCATTAGGACAACAACGTTTCAACTGTTACATGCTGCGTAGTTGAACCCTTTATCCTCTGCATGACTGTCATTCCACGATAAATAGATGAAACCCACTAGCATGAGTAGGAGTTGTTTGAGCCACGATGTGCCTACTCATTCATGCTTGTTTGTCATGCTGCTATTGCTTAGAGTTGTGTCGAGTCGATTCATCGGGAATGAATCGGAGGTGTGTAAACATGTCCTCTTGTTGAGAGCTAAGTGTGTGAACACGATTTGGTAAAGGTAGCGGTGAGAGGCCATGTAGGAGTACATGGTGGGTTGTCTCATTGCAGCCGTCCTCGAGAGCGATTACGTGTTTGTGATCCATGAGCAGTTACTACCACACATTGGGCTCAGGCGCTCCAAGCCCTCTTGGCTTCTTAATCACCCTTGTTCTCTGTCCGGAGTTGCAACTAGTTTACGGTGTTTGTAGGTAGTGTTAGTAGTCTACCAAGTGGCACCCGGTACAAGTGGGCTTGGGACAGACTAAACCTGATGTACGGTGTACCAAGTGGCACCGGATGGTGGGCTTGGGAACCTGCTCACATCGTTTGGGGCCGTGGCGACACCCGGCGGATCTCCTTGCGGATGGAACCGAATAGGCGATAAACACGGACGAGAGACTTGAGTGTTTAGGTAGGCGTGGCCGACTCCCTCGCCCGACTTCGCTTGAAGGTTGCCGAGGTACATGGCGTGTCTGAGACGATAAGTGGCGAGGCGTGTGTGAAGAAGTACACCCTGCGGGGTTATCATTATCTATTGAATAGCGGATTCCTCGGATATGGAAACTTGGACCCTGCATAGTTCATAGACAAGTGAAAGTGGATACCCTAAAATCGCCAAGATAAGCGTGAGTGCTATGGATGGCGTTCTCGTGAGGGAGGCGGGGCGGATCCATAGTGGTGTATTGATATGGTGAATATGTGGACTCGTGCGCCACCTCAAAGAGTTACTTGCGATCGTAGTTCAGGATAGCCACCGAGTCAAAGCTGGCTTCTTTGAGTTAAACCCCACCATCCCTTTGTTGATAATGATGCATATGTAGTTAGTTACGATGTAAGTCTTCTTTGGGTACATTTGTACTCACGTTTGCCTATTTTATGTTTTTGTAGAGAGACTTTAGTCTCACTAGTAGTTCCTTGTGGACTTCGACGCTTAGCTTGTTACCTCAGCTACGATCTTGTGCCCTCGGCAGGATCTGGTAGATAGTCAGGCTTTTCAGCCTTTTTCATTTATAGTTATGCGTACTCGGACATGTTGAGCTTCGCTTGTGCTTTGAATTGTATGCTCACGAATGTTGGGTTATGAGACCCATGTTTGTAATATCTCGCTCTGGGAGCCTATTGAATAAAATACTTGAGTTGTAGAGTCATGTTGTGATGCCATGTTGTATTTGCACATATCGAGCATGTTGTGTGTATCTTATTGAAATGCTTGGTATGTGTGGGATCGACTATCTAGTTGTTTATCCTTAGTAGCCTCTCTTAGGGAAATGTCTCCTAGTGCTTCCATGAGCCATGGTAGCTTACTCTTGCTCAGGAACACTTAGGCTGGCCACATGTGTCCTTCTTCGTTCTGTATACATCCCTTGAAATGTCACGCGATGAATACTGGAGTCTGTTAGCCCTTCTGACCAGGTTCACCGAATCTGCTAGCCCAGTGCTACTGACACAGGATTCACTTTCGATGACCAAACACGTTCGATGCTTGGTCATGGATGCTGTCCTGTAAGTTTGTGCCACTTTGGGTTTCACGACTAGCCATGTCGACCGGGCTCCTTATCATATGGATGCTAGCGACACTATCATATACGTGTGTCAAAAGGCGCAAACGGTCCCGGGCAAAGGTAAGGCAACACCCGTGGGGATACCGTGCGTGAGGCCGCAAAGTGATATGAGGTGTTACATGCTAGATCCGTGTGGCATTGAGTCGGGGTCCTGACAACCATTCAAGACGGCCCGAGGCAGCCTAACTCATCTGCTTGTCGCGGTGGACAAGTTCACCAAGTGGATAGAAACAAAGCCCATCAAGAAGTTGAACGGTCCGACTGCAGTGACTTTCATCGCCGACATCACGGTGCGATGCGGCATACCGCTAACATCATCACCGATAATGGCACAAATTTTGCCAAAGGTGCCTTGGCCCGTTTACTGGCGACGCGAGGCATCCGATTGGACTTAGCGTCCGTTGCCCATCCGCGATCAAGCGGCCGGTGGAAGCGACAAACGGCCTCATCTGTCGGCATCAAGCCTCGACTAGTCGAACCACTCGGCGTTCGGCGGTACATTGGCTTGAGGCTGCCGGCCGTCCTCTGGAGTCTGCGCCACGACTCCAAACAAGTCAACCGGCTTCCGCCTTTCTTCCTCGTCTCTGATTGCGAAGTCGTCATCAAGCGGACATAGAATTCGACTCCCGCGGTGACCATGTACACCGAGGAAGAAGCGAGAGAAGCGTCAAGGCGGTGTCGATCTGCTGGAAGAGGGCGGCTGTTGGCACTCGGCCGGTCCGGCATCTACCGGCGAGTCTGCGCCGATACTACAACAGAAGGTCGGTAGAGATCTTTCCAAGAGGCGAACTTGTGCTCCGGCTGATTCGGCGAACAGCCGGCCGGCCTAAGTTATCGGCGCTATGGAAGGCCCCTTCATCGTCGACAAAGTCTTTGGCGGCGACTCCTACTACCTAATCGGCCTTTCGAAGCCCGAGCACGCAAAAGGGGCGACTTGACAAAGAGTCGGAGCGACCATGGAGCATAAATCTTCTCCAAAGATTTTACGATTGATCTGATATGTACCATGCTATCCTTTGTATTAAAATCTGAGAGACCTTGGGCCCCGAGGGGCGAGCTCGGGGACTTCCCTTTTGTTACTGTATGATAAAATTATGCCTCGAATATGCCTCTTTGTTATGCGCTTGGCACCGGGTTCGACTAGTCGGCCGGGGACTCGCCGTCTTCTTCGCTATGAAATGCTTCCTGCGATCGGACAAGTAGTGTCTGCGCTTAAAGCCGTCTCTGTTGGAAGCCGCAGCTCATGAGCGTGTTAGTAAGCGAGTAAGCAAACGGCGCTTTACGAAAAATGGCTAAGGACTCAAAGCATAAGCATAGTCAAGCGGCTTCCGACCCTCTTTGCCTGATCGATTCTCGAATAGTCGACACGCCTTCTATCAACTTGTTAAAAGACTCTAAAAAGGCCAAGTACTTGCCTTCCCTAAAGTAGCCAAGCATTTGACCTAGCGGCGATCCATGAGAGCGGTTGTTAAATGCAGCAAAGCGGCGACTATGGAAAGCGGCAAAGGAAAAAAGCCAAAAGAGCAACAAGCAAGGAAAGATAGAAGTCGGATAGATATTTACATAACATAGGCCTCGGCCAAGTTTAAGAATACACCCATGGGTGGAATTGTGCAAATTAACAAGTTCTTCAAAGACTATGAAAGCGGTAAAGTAAAAACAAGGCGGCAGCCTAAGAAGCGGCGGGCCGGGTTCGGTGGGTCGATGGAGGCAGCGGTGTCGAGCGCGGGAGGCGCCCGGCTAAGCGATCTCGGCTTGATCATCTCCGTGGCGGCCCGGCTTGATCGACGGCTTGCTCGTTCTTTGGAGGTGCGGTCGAGCTAAAACTGGTCGTCCACTCTGTCTTCTGGCGCCTCCGTCTCGTCTCCGTCCCCGCCTCGTCTTCCTCCTCGGTCTGGAGCGATCACCTCCAGCGAGTCCTCGTCGTAGTCCGGGTTCATCCGAACCACTCGTGGCACCTCTTTGCGTTCGCGGCCCTTCGAGGAACAAAAGGCGCTGGTGTCGGTGTAGTCGGCGATCGCCGCCTAGCCTTCGACGAGGCGCCTTCCACACCGCCGATTCTGCTGGGCCTCGGCCGAACGTGGCGGCCGGTCGAGTCCAGCCACGGATACCAAGCCTTGGCAATTCCAAGGCCCTACGCTCCCGGCCGGGCGAGAACCTTCAAGCCTCAAGGCGGCCAGTGCGACCTCCGGCTAGTCGGCGGTCCAACTAAGTCTTGGAGGCGGCATGCAGCCACAGGCGGGAATCGCTGGGCCCCGGCACATTGAAGCCGGCGCAGCAGCTGATGGGCCGGCCGCAGGCGAGTCTCGATGCTCAGGAGCTGCTCGTCGACGGTCAAGGGGGCGTTGGCGGCGATCTCCTCGCCATTTGCCCTCCGCACCTCGCGATCAGCCTCGATGGCTCGATTGACCGCCTGCGAGTGGCCGGGGAAGAAGTCTGACCAAACAAAGAAGCAAAAGAAAGAATCAGAAATTGGCTTGACTTGCAGTCGGCGGTTCGAAGAAAGAAAGCAAGGAAACCCACCATCGATAATGTCTTCGATCTCATGGAAGCGGAAGTCGCGCCGCCTCCTTGTCGATCCGGAGGCGCGCTTCGATCTCGAACTTCGGCGAAAGCGGTCTCTTTCTTCTCGCCTCGTCTGAGCCGCCTTAAGCAGCTCATACGCTCGCCAATTGCGCCTTGACAACAAATCGCTACTGTGGCGAGCTTGCCGCCTCCTCCTCCTTGGCGTGTAGGGCGTCTGACTTAATAACCGTTCTGAAGAGCAGCATTGGCCTCAAGAACAAAGAGAAAAGATGTTAAGTCGTCGACAAGGAAGGTCGCGGGAAGATCCGGCCCGGCCTTTCGGCAGATCGGCGAATCTCGGGACTACAGCCCTGGTGCACCAGCGGCGCCCCAAAAAAGAGAAGAACTTACTCGGCTCTCGACAAGTCGGCGATCCGCTTCCCCGTGCTCAACGTTGCGGTTGAAGGCGGTGACGCGGAGGTTGTGATCTCCTATGATAAACAATCGGACAAAAACAAAAATGAGAACTTCGCCCGATTAAGTTCGGGCGCTTTGCTCGACCGGCCCAAAACTTCGAGGACTACACCCGGTGGAGTGCTGTAGCGCCTTCACGAAGAAGAACAAGAAAAGACAAATTTAAAAAGGAAAACATACCGGATAGGCGCTCGCGGCGAGATGCGCCTTAGTGCGACTCTGGATAACCGCCCTCGGCCGCAAACCGCTTTTGCCGTCGAGAGCGCTGGTTCAGTGGACCGTCGCCGCCTCCTCGCACCCATCCAGTAGGCACAGCGCTTGTTGCATCAGCATTTGGGATGGCCGAGCTGGCGGCGCCGGCTTCCAAGGGGCGTGGCGCCGAAACCGCCTTCTCGAGACGGTGGCGCGCTGGTGAGGCGACTTGAAGGAGCAGCCTCGCCACCACCTCATCCTTAGTCGGCAGCACTGGCGGGTCCACCGGCTGCTTGCCATGCGGCAGAGGCGGTGGTGGCGGTGTGGCTGTGCCCGACGCGGAGGCCTCGTCACCGTCCTTCTCCACGAAGGAGTGTTCTCCGCCGACTTCTCCAGTCTGCCCCGTGAACTCCGGGGGCGGCGGCGCGGAGTTCAGTGGTATGACAAGCAACGCCGATTGGCGGCGCATGGTCTCCTCTGCCCGTTGTCTTGCTGCGGCGGCGTCTTCGGCTTCCTCCAGTTACTTCTTGGCGGAGGCCGCCGCTTTCTCGGCCTCCGCCTTCTCCAGACAGTCGGCCTCTTCCTCGTCACGCTTCTCCCGCGCATTGCGCTCCGTCGCCTCCCGGAGGTCGGTGGCGGGGTCAATCCGCCGAGTATTGGCGGGCGTCTCGGCCGACCCCATGACGGAGGGGATGGCGACTCTCAAGAGAAAGAGGGGCCCTGAAGCAAAAGACAGAATGAAAAGGACTCGGAAAAGATTCATCAAAGAAAATAGGGCAAAAGCGGAAGCGCTTCGCGAGACTAGCGGCTTCTTCACTTCCTTCTGGAGCGGTTGGCCTTGGCCGCCTCTTCCCGCAATGTGGCCGCCCCTTGAACTTCTTGGCCGACCGCCCGAAGCGAACTGGCCTGACCCAGCCTTCTTCGCGCCGACTTGACCGGCCAAGCCGGCGGAGGAACTCGCGCCTGGATGGCCGGCTTTTGGTTGGCGGCACGGGACGACTTCGCCGTCGGCCTCGTCTTCTGGCTAGTCGGCGAAGGTCGCCGAGGGCCGGAAGCCGCCTTCCGCTCCTCCTCCTTCGCCTTTGGCGTCGGCCTCCATCGCCGCCGCCCCCAACTCGGGGTCGTCGACGTCGCTCTCTGCTCGAGCTGGAGTGAACTCGTGGGGATGCCCCGTGGCGCCGGCTGCAGGCTGGATGAGGGGGTTCTGACTCGAAAAACCAAGAAGATCAGAAGTCGGATTCGGCTACAAAGAAAAAACAGAAGAGCGAAAGATTTGACTTACCACAGGCGGAGGGTTGGCACGCGAGTACGGCTCCTTGCCGAACTGCCAATCTTCCGCGAGCTCGCAGTTCGCGATGTGATTCACCATGTTCGCCACCTCCGCGTGAGGCATGTCCTAGGTGCTCATCCGGCTTGGGTCCCGGCGGTCGCTCATCTGACAGATCAGATGATGTCGGCCTTGGAGTGGGAGGACTCGGCGCGCCATGAAGGCGGCCAGCAAGTCGGATCCGACCAGGCCTTCCAGCTGCGTCGGCCTTTCGAAATCATGCGGCGGCGGCGGCCGCCGGCGAGAGTCGGCGTCTTGGCACGATGGGACCAGTGGGAAGCCTCCCGGCCGGTGGCGCCGGCCGTGGTCTTGACAAGTTGACCCGATGCATATACAGGCGATGTTCTTCCGCGTAGAAGTATGACCGCTGCCACATCTTCACCGACTTGATTAAGCGTGATGGAGGAATGGGTTGTCGTGATCGACTGCTTATGGCGATGAAAGCGCCGCATTGAGCGGCGCTGGCGGCGTCGTCTGCCGAGCTTAGATTGAAAGAATCCCCCACGGCTCGATGGTGGGAGAAGCGTGAAAACCCTCGCACAGGTGGCAAAGCGGCCAACAAAGCCCACCGTGTTGGAGTGAGGTGGTGCGGTGGAGTCCGTTGAACTCAAGAAGGAGCGAAGGAAGCCACTTGCGGCAAGCCCGGGCGCGCATGAGTCTGGCGGAATATGACCCTTCGCCCTGCTCCGGCCCGCTTTGATTTCCCAGCCGTGGCAACGCAGGCTCGCACAGGTGCGTCTTTGGGGAGCCGGCGCGTCTTGCGGAGGTGCTCGATGGTCTCGTCATCCACCGTAGATATTTCCCACACGCCGGAGCGCACGGCAGGGGCTGCGGCGGTGGAGGAGGAGCTCATCATTGCGGGTGCGGCGCGGTGTGGTGCGGTGAAGGCTAGAAGAAGAAGGGGCAGGAGGAAGCGGGGGAGCTGGGAGGATCGAGCGCGTGCTTCGCCGTCCCGCTCCCCCGACCTACTTATAATCCCGAAGGCTGAGAAGCCGATGGGGCGGCGTGGATTAACTCGCGTGAGGCCCCACGCCCCCCACGATTTACCCCACGAAGTTACTGCACGCAGTAACGACATGGGGATCCCAACCGCCCGCACGACCGCAACGGATCCGTTCATGCGTCGAGGCGTGGTAGTGGCGGGCCCCGCCTAACGGCCTGTCCGCCGCGTGGGTAAGCGACTGCCCTGCCCGTGACACCGCAGCGGGGCGTGGCGGCGACCGAGAAGCGTGTCGAACACGCCGCTGGTTCCCGCCGTGGATTTCGAACTCCTTAGGGGGCAAGACGGCCCTCAGTAAATCCGACTCCCACTAGTCGGTTTGAAGCAAGGCGGCCCTCAGTGAATCCGACTCCTGCCAGTCGGCCTGAAGGAAGACGGCCAGCAAGGCCTGCGTTCCTCCATCGGAAGAATGAAACTGTTGAGGCTTGCGACTTATCACCCTCGAAGCCTCACCAGCTTAGGGGACTACTGTCGGAGTAATGGGCCACGGGTAGGCTAACCCGAGCCCCAGAACCTTTCAAGGCATCGGGCGATGCGCCCCTCAAATGCTGCTGGCGACTCAAGATGAACAAGAGTCCCAGGCGACTCCAGCTAAGCCGAGTCAGGCGACTCGATTAAGTCGAGTCCCAGGCGACTCCCAGTTAAGCCGAGTCCCTAGGCGACTCCCAGATCAAGTCGAGTCAGGCGACTCCAGCTAAGCCGAGTCCCAAAGCGACTCAAGGAAGCCGACTCTGAGGCGGCCCGCGACTCAACCACCCGATAATTAAAAGCGGGCGTGGCCACAGTCGCCATACCCACGGAGATCTCCGCCCGTGCGCTCTTGTTGCCATAATGGCCCCAACATCAACCACAGAGGCGGAGCCTGTACCCTAGCAGCTTGCATGCGGCTGGAGATGGCGGGGCCTACCGGTCAGCGAGAGTGCTAAAAACGGCGAGGCGCGAGAGTCGGACCCGTTGGAGTCGGCTCGAAGTCGGCCGGCCTCCACGTCCCCACGCCATTAACGAGCCGCGACAGGGGAATGGCAGCGGTGATCGCACATCGGTGGCGCTGTTGCCATGACCCCATGATAAGCCAGCGTCATTAGAACCACGGCTATAGTAATCCATGGCGGAGGACCCGCTGCGCGGCGGGTGGCGCCCTCGTGCACCGAGCCGGTCGGCGGGCCTAAGTCGGCAGAGAAGGCGGCACTGAAGCAGGCAGGTGGGACCCGCACCCAGCCAGTTTACCATTATAACCACAGGGGGTAGGCCTATATAAACCCCAGGGCACCCATCTAAAGGTTTGGAATCATCTAGCACTAGGCAGACCACACGAGGAGGAAGAACTAGCCTTGCCTTCTCCTACCTCCGAAGCAGCTCTAGGAGCACCCTTGTATTCGCTTTGCCTTAGTGACCATGCGGAGACCCCTTGAGCAGCGATGAGGGTGTTATCTCCTCGGAGAGCCCCAAGCTGGGTAAGATCCGCGGCGTGCATGTCTTCGCCTCATTCCGTTTCCAGGCACCGGCGACGTTCTACTCGCCCCCACCATGATAAGCCATCCTTTGGCATATGTCGCACCCAACCCCCGACACCACCCTTAAAAGTATAATTAGCAAGCATGGTGGAAATTTCAGCTTCCGGTATCTTTTTTTATTTGTAATAATATCTTTCATGTACTTAGCATAAGGATTTACTTTAAGCATATCAGTTAGGCGCATACGCAAGAAGATGGGTCTAATCATTTCAGCATAACGCTCAAAATCCTCGTCATCCTTTTTCTTGTATGGCTTAGGAGGAAAAGGCATGGGTTTCTGAACCCATGGTTCTCTTTCTTTACCGTGCTTCCTAGCAACAAAGTATCTCTTACCATAACGTTGATTTTTTTATTGTGGGTTATCAAGATCAACAACAGGTTCAATCTCTACATCATTATTATTGCTAGGTTGAGCATCAACATGAACATTATCATTAAAATTATCACTAGGTTCATGTTCATCACCAGGTTGTGTTTCAGCATCAGAAATAGAAATATCATTGGGATTCTCAGGTGTGCCTACAGCAGGTTCACTAGAAGAATGTGAAGTTCTATCATTTTTCTTTTTCTTCCTTTTAGAAGGACTAGGTGCATCCAAATTATTTCTCTGAGAATCTTGCTCAATTCTCTTAGGGTGGCCTTCAGTATACAAAGGTTCCTGAGTCATTTTACCAGTTCTAGTAGCCACTCTAACAGCAAAATCATGTTTATCATTTAATTCATCGAGCAAATCACTTTGAGCTTTAAGTACTTGTTATGCTTGAGTGGTAACCATAGAAGCATATTTACTAATGAGCTTAAGTTCACCTTTAACTCTAGCCATATAATCACTCAAGCATCCAATCATGTAAGCATTACTCTTTAATTCTCTACCAACATAAGCATTGAAATTTTCTTGTCTAGCCATAAAGTCATCAAATTCATCCAAGCGTTGGCTAGCAAACTTAGTAGATGGGATTTCAACTTTATCATATCTATAGAGAGAATTTACCTTTACTACCCGTGTCGGGTTCTCAAGACCATGTGTTTCTTCAATAGGTGGCATATTAAGACCATGTATTTCTTCAACAGGAGGTAAATTCTTAACATCTTCAGCTTTAATACCTTTTTCTTTCATAGATTTCTTTGCCTCTTGCATATCTTCAGGATTGAGAAACAGAACACCTCTCTTCTTCAGAGTTGGTTTAGGAATTGGCTCAGGAATTGGCTCAGGAAGAGTCCAATTATTTTCATTAGTCAACATATTATTTAATAGCAATTCAGCTTGATCGACTGTTCTTTCCCTGAAAACACAACCAGCACAACTATCCAAGTGGTCCTTGG
Source organism: Aegilops speltoides (assembly GCA_021437245.1). Taxonomy (NCBI): domain Eukaryota; kingdom Viridiplantae; phylum Streptophyta; class Magnoliopsida; order Poales; family Poaceae; genus Aegilops; species Aegilops speltoides. Next base: position 87,891,575 of record CM038142.1, read on the forward strand.
AAGCATCGGTTAGTCCATTATAAAAGATATCAAGTATTTCATTTTTCTTAAGAGGATGATCATGCAAAGCATTAAGTAATCGGAGAAGCCTCCCCCAAGCTTGTGGGAGACTCATTTCTTCAATTTGCACAAAATTATATATTTCCCTTAAGGCAGCTTGTTTCTTATGAGCAAGGAAATATTTAGCAAAGAAGTAATAAATCATATCCTGGGGACTACGCATACATCCAGGATCAAGAGAATTAAACCAAGTTTTAGCATCACCCTTTAATGAGAATGAAAATATCTTAAGGATATAATAGTAGCGAGATTTCTCATCGTTAGTGAACAGGGTGGCTATATCATTCAATTTAGTAAGATGTGCCTAACAGTTTCAGTTTGAGCCATAAAAGGATCAGATTCAACCAAAGTAATTATCTCGGGATCGACAGAGAAATCATAATCCTTATCAAGAACAAAGATAGGTGAAGTAGCAAAAGCGGTCATATTTCATTCTAGCATTCAGGATTTACATTTCATTTAGCTAATAACTTCTTAAGATCAGATCTATCATTGCAAGCAAGAAAATCTCTAGCAGTTTCTTCATCCATAACATAACCCTCAGGAACAACAGGCAAATCATACTTAGGGGGAGAACCTTCATCATCACTATCTTCAATAATACCAGTTTCAATAATTTCATTCCCTCTAACCCTAGCAAGTTGTTCTCAGGATATTCACCTAATGGCACAATAGTATCAAGCATAGAAGTAGTTTCATCATAAGTATCATGCATAGTAGAAGTGGCATCATCAATAACATGCGACATATCAGAATTCATAGCAGAAGCAGGTTTAGGTGTTGCAAGCTTACTCATAACAGAAGGAGAATCAAGTGCAGAGCTAGAAGGCAGTTCCTTACCTCCCCTCGTAGTTGAGGGATAAATCTTAGTTCTTTCGTCTTTCAAGTTCCTCATAGTGACCAGCAGATATAATTCCCAAGTGACTCAAAGAATAGAGTTATGCTCCCCGGCAATGGCGCCAGAAAATAGTCTTGATAACCCACAAGTATAGGGGATCGCAACAGTTTTCAAGGGTAGAGTATTCAACCCAAATTTATTGATTCGACACAAGGGGAGCCAAAGAATATTCTCAAGTATTAGTAGTTGAGTTGTCAATTCAACCACACCTGAATAACTTAGTATCTGCAGCAAAGTATTTAGTAGCAAAGTAGTATGGAAGTAACAGTAACAATGGCAAAAGTAACGGTAGCAGTTTTGTAGTAATTGTAACAGTAGCAGCGGTAAAGTAAATAAGCAATAAAATAATAAAAAATCACAATATGTGAAAAGCTCGTAGGCATTGGATCAGTGATGGATAATTATGTCGGATGCGATTCCTCATGTAATAGTTATAACATAGGGTGACACAGAACTAGCTCCAGTTCATCAATGTAATGTAGGCATGTATTCCGAATATAGTCATACGTGCTGATGGAAAAGAACTTGCATGACATCTTTTGTCCGACCCTCCGTGTGCAGCGGGTCCTAATGGAAACTAAGGGATATTAAGGCCTCCTTTTAATAGAGTACAGGACCAAAGCATTAGCACTTAGTGAATACATGAACTCCTCAAACTACGGTCATCACCGAGAAGTATCCGATTATTGTCACTTGGGGTTGTCGGATCATAACACATAATAGGTGAATATAGACTTGCAAGATAGGATCAAGAACTCACATATATTCATGAAAACATAATAGGTTCATATCTGAAATCATGGCACTTTCGGGCCCTAGTGACAAGCATAAAGCATAGCAAAGTCATAGCAACATCAATCTCGAACATAGTGGATACTAGGATCAAACCCTAACAAAACTAACTTGATTACATGGTAAATCTCGTCCACCCATCACCGTTCAAAGCAAGCCTACGATGGAATTACTCACGCATGCGGCGGTGAGCATCATGAAATTGGTGATGGAGGATGGTTGATGATGACGACAACGACGAATGCCCCTCTCCGGAGCCCCGAACGGACTCCAGATCAGCCCTCCCGAGAGAGATTAGGGCTTGGCGGCGGCTCCGTATCGTAAAACACGATGAAACTTTCCCTCTGATTTTTTTCTCCGCGAAAGCAAATATATGGACTTGGAGTTGAGGTTGGTGGATGTCCAGGGGGCCCACGAGGCAGGGGGCGCGCCCTAGGGGAGGGGGGGCGCCCCCACCCTCGTGGACAGGATGTGGGCCCCCTGATATTAATTCTTTCGCCAATATTTTTTATTAATTCTGAAAAGTTGCTCCGTGGATTTTCAGGTCATTCCGAGAACTTTTATTTCTGCACAAAAGTAACACCATGGCAATTCTGCTGGAAACATCGTCAGTCCGGGTTAGTTCCATTCAAATCATGCAAGTTAGAGTCCAAAACAAGGGCAAAAGTGTTTGGAAAAGTAGATACGACGGAAACGTATCAGGCGCAGAAACCTGTAGGGTCCTCGCACTTTGTGCACTGCAAATGAAACACACTAGATTTAGTAGGAAGAAAAATGCATCAACGGCGGCGACTGCCATCCTAGGAGTACCTGCGACCAAGGGACTTGGATTTATCGGGGATGGATGAAGAATTTATACCTGGTTCTCCATGAGAAAACCCTATGCAATCGCCGAGAGGGGTTTTTCTTTGAACAAGCAGACGAGAGAGAAGGGGATTCAGGCCTAGTGAAGTATTGCCGCTTCGTCCATCTAGCTTACTGCTAAAGCTGGAAAGGGGGGTGTTGTGATTTGACGGCTCATTGGGCATTACTGCGGCGCTACGATCGGGGTGTGTCTACCGTGCAGTTGTGCACTCTAATTTGTGCATATGGCACGTGGACCCGTTCTTTGGATGCCCCACATATCGTGAAAGGAAGTAGAAAGACAGGAGTAACTAGTTACACATAAATATATTTTGACAGAGAGATACTCCCTCCGTAAAGAAATATACAAATCTTTTATATCACAACTTTATACATAAGAAAAATCAAGGGGAATATATATATAACATATATAATTATAAAAAAAATTGTTTTTAACACAGTATAGACGAGTTGGTGATGATGGTCTGCCTGCCATCCTGCAATATAGGCTGTCCAATTTATATCTGACTTACAGGAAGGGAACTATGGCAATTTTTCAAAAAGGTACCCACACACCTCTCCACATTTGAAAATAAGGCCTTCCCTCGTTCATCCTTTTCTCTCACAATATAAAATACTCATACAAATGCATCTTGATGTTACGTGCAAGGCACGGGCATTATGGGGGTTCAGCTAAGAATATAATACTCAGACAGGCTCACGGTTCTGGACTTTGGGCTGCAGGCCCATCCTGCATGTTTCGGGGCCCATGTGTTCTACCTCAGCGCTTTTCATATTGCAAGCGATCGGTACGGCGCTGGTTTTAGATGCTGTCGCAAGGCGAATACACAAAATTGAATAAAGCACGGCAGCTGTTGGAATGAAATCGAACGACAGTTCCTAACCAGCAATGAGAGTTGCAATTCTATCAATGATATACCATGTGATAAATAATACCGTCATATTATTTATACACACAGGACACTTGTTTCACCGTGCCAGATTGTTACATCAAATCTCTTGGAGGATAGATCAGTTCGGCAGTTGCGTGCTGCTACTAAAGAATTTCAAAGTTGATTTGGACCAGCTCTCCTTGCTGAGAAAGTTCGATTTTGACATCATCCCCTACCGCAAGATATGATTTAGATTTGAACCTTGATCATCCTTTAGCATCAATCATCATGCAACCACCCTTTGTACTTACAGTATATTGAGCAGGTTCATTCACACGAAGGCTGCGCATGGTAAGAGAAACTTGGCCGCGGTCGCCCGGATTGTTGAATGACTCCCTCGTTGCTCTAGGAATTCTCTGTTTGAAAACAAGAAGACATACCCAAACAGTTGGATCAACACAGTGAATCATGTGAAACAACATGGAAAGAAAAAAGAACGAAGCACTTGGGCGGCCAATGCTTACCAAGAAGGTGGACATATCAGTTTTTGTAAGGACTTTGGTATATGAAGTGCGAACTGCAACCCAGTCTGTTGCCGGTGCAAGTTCTCATTCGGTTGCCGCTGCACGGGCCGGAGCAGATGCAAGTGCAAGTGTTGGTCCAGTCTGAAGCCGTTTTATTCTTCTGGAGATGGTGCTCCTTGTAGAGCTGGTGCGGCGTCGATGCCCGATCCTCCGTGATCGGCTGATCGGCGGCGTGGTCGGTGCCCAATCCTTAGCTAGATCGGTGAGTGATGCCACTTGTCGATGCTAGAAACAGCTGCGGTGCTCGATCCATTCTTTGAAGGTGGTACCGATGTGCGAGACAATGGCGATCATGTCTGATGCTGCTATGATCGCTTTCTAACTTGACTAGGCTCCGTGATCGTGATCTAGTTTTTTCATTTCTTTTAAGCGAGAAGGACTAATTGTGGCGTTTTGTTAAACCAAACTGCAGTTCATCATAGGGATTCAATTTGTACTCGGACAACGGTGATCCAGTTTTTTCGATAATATAAGTGATGGGCGATGCCTTCAAGCTTGACACGACATAAGAAGTGAAACCTGCAAAAATAGCCATCGTAGAGCAAACCAAACGGTTTATTTTGTGATGAATGTCACATGGCAAAACCTGCATCGTAAAATTGCAGGAAAAGAAAGAAAACATGACATTAAATCAATAAGGTTTAGACAGTAAATCAATAAGATTTACTTGATGTGACACGAGTGAATCCTTACCAGGAAATCACTATGTTGAAGTACTAAACAGAAGATTGATCGTCCAACTACGGGTGGCATCCAGGGCCCCCGCCTACTCCCACAAGCAGGATAGTCCAAAGGTCATTGCAAATCGTATGGACCAAACATCCATGGGACTTGAAATCCTGGTGGGTGCGATAAACCCTGCAATGCATACAGATATTGGAGTGTAACCATAATTGATAAACCGTCCTCACAAAAAAGATGATCTGGATACTTCAAAATATACAGACTAAATTGAGTGAATAGACATTAACATAGACTGTTCTCAGGTATGACCACACACCAAAAGCGCCAGTACTAAACAATACAGGGTTCACAACAAATCAAGTACTGGACAATAGTACTTACTACAGACATGAAAGTTGCACTAATTAAACCTGCAAACTATTTCTTGCCACCGACCTACGGGATGAACCCCGCATAACTGACTAGGCCATGGACTTCGTGAGAGATGTCTACCTGCACCATCACCATCTCGCCAACCTTGGAGAACCTAACAGAGTGGTATTTCCACTCATAAACATGATGATGAAGACAGGCCGCATCATATTTGTTGGGAAGCTTTCAAAAACCACACCCTTCGTAATCGAAGGCATATCCAGGAAATTGTTGTGGTCAAGTACAGCCTTGGGAACACGCCTGACAACAATGCTACAGGAAAACACTAGTTCAGGACATGTGGCGACAAGGACATATCAGCTGGATAGTTTAGCAATAGAACTCATCCTCAGGTCTTCCAGTTCACACGACATGACTTTGAGAACTTCATCTCCACCGCGGACCTGGTTCTAATTCAAACAGAAACCATATTTTATTACTACCTCCATTCAGAAATATAAGATGACTTTCGATATTATACTCCATATATGACTACATATACGCACAGAAATAATTGAACAAAGACACTAGAACATGTCTTCAAAGGCATGAGAGCAGAGGGATTACTTGCAATATCCATAACACAAGTTACTGAGGCAAATATACCCTCTTCAAAGGTACTCCCTCCGTTGAATTACTTGTCACGAAATGAATGTATCTACAACTAAAATACATCTAAATACATTCATTTCTTGGGCGAGTAATTCGAGCGGAGGAAATAGCATTGATATTCTAAAGTACTCCCTCTAGTCCCAAAATTCTTGTCTTAGATTTGTCTAGATACGGATGTATCAAGTCACATTTAGTATTAGATACATCAGTATCTAGACAAATCTAAGACAAGAATTTTGGGACAAAAATGAAGTTGAAAGTAATCTATAAGAAATCGATGTCAACCTCTCGCATGTTTTGGTCAAAAGAGGAATTTAGAACCGTCATTTGGCACACAAAAATCACATGCAAGATCACCCAGAAAGTTGTACTACTAGTACTAGTACTGCGTGTTAGATGAAAAAACACGACCAAGATCGAGAAAAAGATCGTCAAGAAGAGATATTACCTGGACTTGCTTAATGAGAGATCCCGGAGAGGGGGCTTGGACAGGGTGATGGCTTTGAGCTTGTCTGCGGTAGTCTCGGCAGGGTGCTTGCGCTTCTTCGTACCATGAGCCTCGACGGTTTTGGCCAGAGCCATAGATATCACGTCGGCCGGTGCTCCAGCGTCCATCCAAGAGAGGAAGCTGAGAGAGAAGAGTGAAATGAGGAACAAGATGAGGGAGAAACGAAGTGAGTGGGGATTTTCTTCAAGAGAGGAAGCTGAGAGAGAAGAGTGAAATGATGGTTGCTTCGTCCGTCCAACTTACTGCTGGAAAGGAGGAGGTTTTGTGATTTGATGGCTCATTGGGAATCACAGCGGCGCTTCGATCGGGGTAGTCTACCGCCACTCTACTACGGAGTAATTTAGTGCATGGCTGGTGGACCCCGATGCTGGCTGTCCCACATGTCGGTGAAAGTGAGTAATTTAGTGCATGGTCGGAGGAGGATCCGCATGGTAGAGCATGTCCACTGTTTTTCTAAAGAAGAAAAATGATTACAACAAGCGTTTCCACTCTTACCATGGAGGAGTGCAAAACACGGTAGACACTTGAACATACACAGTGCTCCTACTACTAGGCATGTGCAGTGGTTCATACGGCAGTACTACATAATCTTGTTTCTAGTGTAGTAAGATATGACGATAACAAATGATGTTGTGCGCATGTCAACTATATGAACAGTAATGTAGTAACATAGTACCTTTTTCGACTGTCCAGTCGAGAATGAACGGTGAGATCAATGTTAACAGAACTAGGTCTACAGCGCACAGAGAGTACGGTGCTACAGTACTCCACGAAACATGAACCATATGAAGCATGAATAGTGTTAGGCAGGGTGTATGAAGGGTGCAGGGATGGGAGCAAAGTTCCTTCTCGACCCTCTTTTGGGTGTTTGGCGAGTGCATGAAGGGTGCGAGTCCACACTAGTAGGTTAACACAAATACACGAAGAGGGAACAACTACATTGAGATGAGAATGCAACCAAACACACCCACACGCTTTGTGCTACAGTGACTGATCTGCACAGTTTCAGTTTGATCCAACGGTCATGTTTTGCTGAGACATGGACATGCCTATGCAGAGGGCGCCTAAACACCACCGATGTCCCTCTGCTTCTCGAGGCGCACGACATTGGCGATGCAGGGTGCAACCACCCGCAGAGCCCGCTCCCGGTCGACGGGAGCTAGCTTGTCAAAGACGACGTCCAATGGCACGAATGGATTCCGGTGAGGGAGCCTTGAAAGGATTTGCCCGACAATGGCCACGGCAGCCTGCAACCCCTCCTTGTCCAGCTCTGCCCCCACCATCGTGCGGAGACGACTCAGCTCCTCGGAGATATAGGTGAAGAAGGAGGCCAGGACAGGAAGCCGCAGCTCGTTGAAGTCGACCGGGTGGTCGAACGGGTTTAGCCCGACGGCCGGCATGGTCGCGCTGGCACGACGATAGGCATCGTGCAGCTGCAACACGTGTGTGGCAACTTGGTTCACCAAGTGGCTGAGGCGATCCTGGACCTCGTCTGTCGGCCGCTTCGCGCTCAGCGAGCTCCCCGACGGCCTATCATATCTCCCGCTTTCTGTAGCAACACCGCTGACGCCTCAAGCATCTTTATGGTGGACGCCTACCGCTTTTGAAGCTATGTGAACTCCCGCACATAACGGAGGAGCATGGCACTCCTCTCCTCCTTGAGCTCACGGAGCTCCACGTCTTTGGCCCTCAGCTCCGCATCCTTGGCCTGGAGCTCCTGTGTCAGGCGCCTCACCCCGGACTCCGTGATCTGCTGTGCCACCATGGCACCAGGTAGAAGCAATGGGGACAGGAAGCAAAGGGGGCGAAACAGCTGAAAGGCAATGCAATCTATGGGAAGGCGGAGGGAGCCAGCCGAGAAGCGGGGAATATTTTGGTTTCACCATGGTAAAACACCGGTAACGACTTCTCACATCGAGGAGCGATGGGTTTCTGGTAGTCATCGTTACTAATTGCTGCCACGCTTTGCTCCGTCGATCAAAAATTAATAATCTGCCGCGCTTTGCTCCCATCAATCAAAAAATTAAAAATCCTATCACTTTTAAACACGAGCAATGCCATGGTGGATATTTAAATTTACCTGCCGGTAAGTAGATAAAAAAAGGGGTGAAAAAACAAATGTGGCGGCGGCCTAGCTAATCGGTCGAACTAGCTAGCCACCGTGCTTCACTGATGTACTCGGCGGGAAAGGTGGTCTTTCTTGATTTGACGACTCATTTACTTTCTTCGGCGCTACGACTGAGGAGGACTCAGAAAACACGCGGTAGGGCGTCCCACATCAGGAAGAATATATGCGTGCACCACTCGGGAGGACCCCGAAACCGCGCGGTAGGGTGTGCCACGTCTCGGCAAGGAGGAAAATGTGCGTGTAAAAATATATTGTATCAGACGTAGTACCTATGGTTCGACCTCGGGACCCAGCCAGTCGGTGGAAAACACCCCACTAGCCACACAGCTTCATCATGCTAACGTGGCACGGAGGATATGTGTGGTTAGCTCCGTCTCGACCAGCCACAACGTCTCATGTTCTAGGCGATTCTTCTATTTTCCAAGTTTTTTTAGTTATAATAACACCACGGCAAGCTAGCGCTGCTCTTCGTGTGTGCCCCATGCAAAGGTTAGATGATGGAGAGGAGAGAGAGATCGCAGACCTAGGACCCACCAGTAAGTGAGTCAACGGTCATGCACGTGTTGACGAGGCACTCCCTCTACTCTACTCAACGTAATACTGTATAAAACCAAGTTATGGGACAAAGCCAACAACCGTTGTTGTTTCAGGCTATCGACTTACGCTTTGTAGTGCAGGTTGCCAGTTCGAATCTCGTCTTTCGGATTTGTTAGTTTTAGGTCCAAATTTGATTAATGACAAGTGGGACCCCCGTGTGTTGTTCCGTTATTTCAGTGTAGGATGGTTTTTTTGAACAAACACTTTGCGCGGTTAGACAAGTAACGGCACGAGTTACACGTATTTTGCAAGTTTACGAACAAAATGACAGCGGCATAGAATATCACATCCACCCCGCAGTTTAGATGTTGTGGTGATACGAGTTTTTACATCGTTGGAAGTGAGATCCAATGGCTTGGGAGTAGTCTTTGTAATTACAAGAAATTTCCAAACTCTCCAAAGTTTTTTTGCAAATAAAACATTCAGGCCTCGTGTGTGCCGTTGCTTCTTGGATCCAATGGCTCCCCGTTGCTCATATTAGGTGCTCCCCATAGCTTAATTACCCGCTACGGTGATACAAGCATCTAGGTCATATGATCAGTGATCAGATGGCACATGCATAGTACTTGTACTTTCTGCGCAATTCCCAAACTCTCTCAGCCGTATATTGCAAAAACATTCAAACCTCCTACTATGGGCCGTTAGATCTCTGTGAACTCGTATCACCATAGAATCTATGGTGCGGGAGCACCTCGTATTCTCCCGTGTGAGAAAATATAAGGTGCTATCACAGCTTGGATGCTACAGTGATACGAGATTCGAGGTCGTTTGATCTGAGATCCAATGGCATCTGAGCAGTCTTTGTGCTTGTAAGCACTGGTCGAACTCTTTGGGGGCTTTTCTGCAAAAACCATTTGAACCACCGAGGAGTTGTTGGGTCACAAATCCAATGGCTCCGAAGAGCTTGTATCACAAAAGCATCTAAGGTGTGGTAGCACATGATATTCTTACATACAGGAAAATATGATGTCCTCCTTCATCTTAGATGCTATGGTGATACGAGCTTCGAGGTCGTTGGATATGGGATCCAAGGGCATCTGAGTAGTTTTTGTACAAATTGTGTGCAATTCTCAAACTCATCAAGGTTTCCTGTAAAAATATTAAGATATCATGTGAGCTGCTATTTCTCAGATCTACAAGCTCCAAGCAACTCGTATCGGCATATAGCATCTAAGGTATGGGGGCACATGATATTCTCCCGGGGAGGAGGGGTGGGGGTGCACAACCAATCGGTGTTTGGGAGGGTGGGGACAAATATCATCTAAACAACCCTAAACAGAGCTTCACAATTTTATCTAAGGTCGAGGGGTTGACCCCCGACAATCATAGCTCCGCCTAAACACAACATTTGCATGTACTGTAGTACTAGACTTAATATTCATGTTTCAGTTTCCTGTTCATTTTAAATATTGAATTGAGGACCATGCATGTCTTACATTTTACCCCCTTCATTCCTAAATATTAGTCTTTTTAGAGATTTCAAATGAACTGGCACATACGGATGTATATAGACATATTTTAGAGTGTAGATTCACTCATCTTGCTCCGTATGTAGTCACTTGTTGAAATCTCTAAAAGACTAATATTTAGGAACAGAAGGAGTATTTTTGAATTCATGTCATACATGCATGGTTTGGAAAAATAGATGCACTATACTTATTGGATTGTTGTTGTGTTCGTGCGTGTGTGTGTGTGTGTGCGTGCACGCGCGCGCGTGTGTGTGGTCATATGCTTGACACATACAAAGTTTTCTCACCTCCATATTGTTCATCTTTTAAATTTGAATTTGCAATGAAAATCTTACTAGGGATACCATGAAATGTGAAATCCATGTTGAGATCACTATATCACAAACTCACTCTAATTCAAGACTCATCATAAATCAATTAGCACGTTGAGATTAGTATTTGAATGTAAAATACGGGCATTGTAATACACCTAGATTCGTTCGGCAATTTAAAAGATTCCTTTCGTATTCTCGAATGGTAGGACCCAACGGTGTACCAGCCAGACCTTGGCTCGTGTTGATCCTAAATAAAAAAACCGGGCTCGTGTCCTTCTGGTGGCGTGCGTGGTACGCACATTAGGCAACCCCAACCAGTTGAGCCTCCGTGTTTCGAGTCGAAATATCTGGCGGCCAAAATTCCAGCCCTAGGAAATTCCCCTCATGTCCCCGGTCCATAATGACTATCGATGAACAACGGAGGGATGCTTTAGTAACTAGACAACGTTACCTACCGTGCCGAGCATAGTTCAATTCCCTTAGTCGCCGCTCGCCAAGGTCACCCGTCAACTGCATTGCCTAGTACTACTACTTCTACACCAGGATGAGCACAGAATTGAGCCCGTTTGTTCGTGCCTAGGACTGGAGTTAATATATCGAGCAATGCCTTTGATGCGGAGGGATTATCCTTTACTCTGAATATATAACTTGTCGAAATCTAACTAAGCAAAATGGTTGACCAAATCCTTTCTTAAGAAATACAACAGGATAGATGTATGGCTTGAAAATTTATTGCATGATGCAGGTTATGATATTGTTTCGAATCCTGAATCTTAAATTTCAGAAAATCCAAAAGTGACCATAAATTCTTGAAACTGAGCATGGTCACGTGATATGGCACAAATATTACTTCGTAATTTTTTTTCTTCACTTTGAGACAAGCTCCTTATGACAAGTTGCACAAATGAAGAGCCAAGGTATTTTGGAAACAAAGACCTGTCACGTTAAGGCGAACGCTTTCACTATTGAAACCGTGGGCATTTATGTGCCACCACGAGTCCCGCTTCTCATCGGCAGGTGCCATCCGAGCAAGCGTGTCAGTCGACGAGAGGCGTGCGAGTAGACTGTTGCGCCGACTGACAGGGAGGCGTGCGAGCAGACCGCTACGCAGACTCACCGGGAGGCGAGCCCTTTGACGAGGCTCCGCCGCCCACCTTCGTCCCAACTGCTCCCACTTTTAATGTCGCCGGCGCCGCAGTTTAAAATCAACCCTGCACTACCCGATATCGCTACAATCTTCTTTCTTCCTCTCCGATTCTCCTGTCGTCTACCTCCAACCAGCCTGACCTAAACGTATGCCATGCGGCATCACGATGGTCTGCCCTTTGTCTTCCAGTTTCCTGAGGAAGACACCCAGCCAGAGTCTCAAGAACATAAGGTGCTTTGGGACGAGCTTGAACTGGCCTTGCAGGAAGAAATCGCGCCTGTCCCCGCTCCCGTTATGGCTCCCATCGCCCCGACTGCGCCAACGCCCATCCCCATGGCATTGATGGGCTGGGAGCCGCACATTGTCGCCAAGCTTGATGCCACGGGGTTCCACGAGGTCCCCGCCGACTTTCATGCACCTGTGCACCTGCCAGCGCATGCGCCTGCGCGTGCACTAACGTGCACGCCCGTGCCGGTGCCCGTGCACCTGCCAACGCATGCGCCTACATGTGCACTGACGTGCGCGCCCGTGCCGGTGCCCGTGCACACGAATGTCTCCGCCGCACCGTTGACAGCGCCTGTTCCAGCGCGGGTGCCAGTGCAACCCCTCAGCGGCATGGATGGCCGTCGTCGACCGCTTCTTGCACCAACGCCAGTCGCCTCCTCCTGCCAGTTGACTCGCTCCGAAGTCCAGAACATTTTGGCCTTCCTTGAAGCTAGGCCAACGTCCAGGAGTACGCCAACAATGGCGCAAGACGCCGCCGTCGCCGTCGGTTAGTGGCCCGAGGACACACAGAGCACGACAGAGGAGCCGCTTCCCACCGCAAGACGACGCTGCCGCCGCCGCGTAATCTAAATTTGCCATGAAAAACGTTCGGATTGCCATGCTTAAAATCTGAACGTTTATCATTTCTGTTTATTTTAGATCGATCGTCGTATAATTTAAAGTCGGAGTCAGACTGAACGAAATCTATGGTTTGATTGATTGAATGTTCTTCTAGAGCCGTATCAAATTAAATATAAAACGTCATCAAGCCACATATATTCCTTGTCATCCAACGACCTAGACTGCTTCAATGTCGAGCGCTCAACACGTTTAGCGTGCAGTTAATTTCATGCCAAAAATAGTGCTAATCACATAATAACACGCAAATAATATCCTACTTAATATCCACATGCACTTAATATACTTCCAAATTAACGTGCATTGCATGTACACACTGACTAGTGCTGCTAGTACGTGAAATTGGTGCCGTAACTTGTGAACGCATCCAGATATGGTCAACGGCAACATCGCATGAGTTCTTAGCGTTTGCCGTCATCTAAGCGAAGGGGAGGAGAGAGAGAGCACACATGGAACCCAGTAGTAAGCGAAGGCAAATAGTACTAAAAATAATATTACATGTTATCCATTAAATAGGTTGTGGTAATATGAAAACATTATATGAACAAAGGGGGGTACAACAAACATTGTTGTTCTACGTATGTTGCCTATTGACGTGCGGCTTGAAGGCCACAGTGCATGTTCGATCCTCGTCCTTTATTTTTTAATTTGTATATGGGTCCAAATTTGTTTCATGACATGTGGGCCCAGCGATTGTGTAGTTTGTAGCACTTTAATTTGTGGGTGAAATTTGTTCCATTCAAGTGGACTATCGATTGTGTAGTTTTGCAGCTTATTTATAAAAATTAAAGAGAACAATAGAGTTTTTGCAATAATACCATGGTGCGGCGTTGAAGGCAAGAAAGGGCGTGCGAGAGAGCGATGACCGAGCGGAGGAAATCAACTAGGGGAGGTGCGGGGGTTGCAACAGTGTTTGGAGTAGTTATGGGCCGAATGCTATGAAAATATAATCTAAACCGACCGAATAAATGCCTACACAAATTAATCCAAGGTTGGAGTGCCCCTCGCAATGTAAATAGCTCCGGCTTTGAGAGGGATGGAGAGGTAGCTTCAATGTGTGGAAGATACGACGTGAGAAAGCAAGGTCGATCGAGAGACATATAGATAGAGAGATGAAGTGAGTGTGGTCCAACATTCATTGAACAGATATATATGCTCTGGAGAGATATTGTCCAATTGAGCTTTTGGCAAGGGTGAGGGCTGTAATATAGAGCTTGAGAGGTTATCCAGTCACAGACGTGTAGATATATTTTATGCGTGGGAGGAAGCAAGGTAAATCGATCACATATATAAAGGGAGAGAGACTGAGCGAGTGTGGGTCCTCGTGCGATCGAAAGAGTGAGACGGGTTGGAGAGAGTGACCTAGATAGACAATGTGCGTGAGAGAGTATACAATGTGAATAAGTCGAGCTGGGCTCAAACATGGTGATATATCATTTTTGTCCAAGAAAGAGGGAGGTCAACCGAGACATACAAATAGAAAGAGAGAGAGAGAGAGAGAGAGAGAGAGAGAGAGAGATTGAGCGAGCGTGGCCCGCCATGAGGTTTTAAGAGTGGGGGCGGCTTGGATGGACTGACCTAGATAGACAATCTGCGTGAGAGAGTATAGAGTGTGTCGATCGAGGTCCGAACAAGGAGATATATCATTTGTGTGTGAAAGAAAACGAGGTTAATCGAGACTCAGGTAAAGAGAGCGAGATTGAGCGAGTGTGGCCCGCCGTGCGGAAGAAAGAGTGAGACAGTCTCGAGGGAGTGACCTAGATAGACAACGTGCGTGCGTGCGCACGAGAGGTTGGGGGCTAGATAGGCAATGCATGTATTTAGCGCGATAGGGTGGGAGGGAGAGGGAGAGAGAGAGCTCGGCATGGGGTGCAATGGCGGGTGTGTGAGGTAAATACATTTGGTAACAGAGTGGAAAAAGGGGGTTGTGTAGTTGAGAGAGTTAGAGATCGAAACATGGAGAGAAAGAATGAACGTGTGTTGCAAACCGCTAGCTTCCTAAGGTGGTTAGGAGAGGAAGATTGACCGATACAGGAAGTATGTAGCATGTGTGCCGAGGGGGGGCGCTAAAAACAACATTTGAATGTAGATAGTACGAGATTTAATATCGATGTTTCAATTCGGTGTACATTGTAAGATTTGAACTGTGGACCATGCATATGGGTAATTATTTTGAATTCGTGCCATACTAGGTTTCGAAAAGTTGACATTGACTCGATTTGTTGTGCTATTTTGTAGGTCATCAAGAGATATGAGAGGGAGGGATGGCTGAGCCTCCTCAGAGATCAGTGATTCTGGGCCGTTGGATCTCTCCCTTGATGTGATTTGGGCCATCGGATCTGCCCCTAGGATGAGCTGGGCCGTTGGATAAAAATCGAGGCCTTCATAAGCCCGGTCGTGCCACAGCAGCGTAAATAACTTTGCCACGGGGCATTTTTGTAATTTCACCCGCACGGGGTATAAAACGCAGCCACGCCCGTGGTGAAACCCTAGCCGCCTCGCTCCCTTTCTCGCGCGTCGCCGCCTGCCTACTCTCCTCCCCGCGACCCCGCACCACGTCTTCTCCCCGCCGCCGCCCGGCCGCCTCGCACCAGGCGCCCACTCGCCCCGTCGCCGCCCGGCCTCCTCACCACCCGCGCCTCCCTCTCTCTCGCTCCTTCCAAACCCTAGATCACCTCCCTGCCCCGTGCCCGTCGCCGAGGAGGCGCCTCGGGGCAGCAGCGAGGAGGAGGGCACGCCTGTGGCGGCGAAGATGGGCACGACCCGCCGTCCCGCCGCCCGCCATGGTCGCTGCCCGTCCCTGTCGCCGAGGAGGAGCTCGCTCGGGGAGGACGAGGAGCAGCCGCCTCAGGGGCAGTGAAGGAGGAGGGCCTGTGGCAGCAGCGGATGGAGGACAAGGAGCACGGCGGTGGCGGCGGCGGGGAGCAGCAGCGGCAGGCCAAGGTGGCGCAGCAGGCGGCGGAGGGAGGACGAGCAGCACGACGGCGGCAGGGAGCGGCATACGGCGCCAC